>SRMA01027110.1:5277-52447 GCA_007224835.1 Danionella cerebrum | reverse complement strand
AGTGACAATGTTACTGGCTATTATTAGTAATGTAGTGACAATGTTACTAGCTATTATTAGTAATGTAGTGACAATGTTACTAGCTATTATTAGTAATGTAGTGACAATGTTACTGGCTATTATTAGTAATGTAGTGACAATGTTACTGGCTACTATTAGTAATGTAGTGACAATGTTACTGGCTATTATTAGTAATGTAGTGACAATGTTACTAGCTATTATTACTAATGTAGTGACAATGTTACTGGCTATTATTAGTAATGTGGTGACAATGTTACTGGCTATTATTAGTAATGTAGTGACAATGTTACTGGCTATTATTAGTAATGTAGTGACAATGTTACTGGCTATTATTAGTAATGTAGTGACAATGTTACTGGCTATTATTAGTAATGTAGTGACAATGTTACTGGCTATTATTAGTAATGTAGTGACAATGTTACTAGCTATTATTAGTAATGTGGTGACAATATTACTAGCTATTATTAGTAATGTGGTGACAATGTTACTGGCTATTATTAGTAATGTAGTGACAATGTTACTAGCTATTATTAGTAATGTAGTGACAATGTTACTGGCTATTATTAGTAATGTAGTGACAATGTTACTAGCTATTATTAGTAATGTGGTGACAATGTTACTGGCTATTATTAGTAATGTAGTGACAATGTTACTGGCTATTATTAGTAATGTAGTGACAATGTTACTGGCTATTACTAGCAATGTAGTGACAATGTTACTAGCTATTATTAGTAATGTGGTGACAATGTTACTGGCTATTACGGTATTACTAATGTGGGGGCAATGTTGCACTGGAACAGTGATGGTAATAACAAATGGTTTACTTTAGAGTGATGAGTGGGGTCAAAGAAAAAATGAACCGGTATGTTTGTCTTGTTGTTTTTTTTTTTTACTGATCCAAAATATGGTAGATCCGATCTGTGACTCCTGATCTGTGGAATGATCTGAACGGTGAATTTACTGACTGTTCATGTTTGGCATATAATTGTTCTTAAACTGCTGTTAACTTTTACACAGTTGATATAAAATATTTTACTACAGTATTTGGTTCAGAATCTTTTTTTCTAGATCTTCTTCATTTAAAATTGGGTCTTATATGCCGGTGCGTCTTATACGGCGAAAAATACGGTAAATTATGAAAGCAGAAGTTGTTTTATCGTTTACCCACAACTCTGTGACTAACAGAGACCCTACTTTTTAAGACCCTACAGAAACCCTGTTTAAAGCACTGTCCGTGACTTCAGTAGAGCAAGTACTTGTAAAACCTCTTCATGTGTGATTTTCCTCACAGATTTCTCTCACCGAACGGCTAAATTGATCATCTAGTTGTAAATTTGCTTTAACTTCACGTCTCTCCATGCATGTGCCAGTTATGAATTAAGTAGTATAATATAATGTGTAGACTACAATAGGTTATTAGTTTTAATATTTTTGGTTAAATGAACATTAAAAGAGTTTTGCAAGGTAATTCAAATTATATTGTGATATACAGACCTCAAATGTAGTGTTGAATGGGATAACCTTGGAAATACAAGACCTGTGAAGTGAGATGGCTTGTGTTTTTCAAAGTTCTGGAACAAAAAGTGCTTGGAACAATGTATAAAGTTTAGGAAGGGTTCACTTGTTCTTTTTTTGACCCAATTTTCACCATGTTTTTGCTTTTGGGGGAATTTATTCATTTTTATTTTGTCTCATCACTTTTGTCATAAAACATAAAAACGGTTCATTCTCAATTTTGCACATAAAAAAAACTCAATAGAAAACATTTCCACAAAAATAATTAATTCATTCATTTTCCAACCCACTTAATCCCTTTTTTGGATTTACGAGGGTCTGCCGGTGCATCTCCAGTGCATGTTTTTGGGATTTTGAGGGGAAACCAGAGTCCCCGGAGGAAACTCTTGCAAGCAGGGGGAGAACATGCAAAAAACATTCAAAAGGCCACATATTTCCAAGGGGTTAAAAGTATGTCCGAAATCACATCGTCATATGTTAACTTCAATATATTTTAGAGTAGTTTAGCCAAAGTAAAACAATTTAACTCACAGCTGTTTTGGTTGAATACATTTGATGGACATTTCCATCAATTAGAACTAGATTAAATCAACACAGATGACAAACAAAATGTTAGTTTTATATAATCAAAAGATTGAAATCAAAATGAACAAAAAAAAGCACCAAGCCTGCATTAATTCAGAGATTTCAAAGATGCTGTTTCTAGCTCGTGTACTCACTCCAGGTTGTTCTGCAGGTAATAAAGCACACCGAGCTCATTCAGAGTCTTGGCACAATCTGCTGAGTCTTTTCCTAAAGTCAGCTCCTCTAACTGCAGCGCCCGTTGCTTCAGCAGAGCAAACCCATACTAGAGAAAGCACACATGCATTAACAGTCAGAACACATGCAAAATAATCACGTCCCAAATCACTGTATCCTTACCATATTGCCTTTCTGCCGCGCTGTCTTCTGTCTGATCTTGAGAGATCTCTTTCTCAACTTCTCAGCCTGTTCATACCTAACAAAATAATGTTCAAGAATAGAATCTATTACACTTTATGGTAACACACTCTGAAACTTACAATAAAAACAGTAATTCACAATATTAGAATATTTTGCATGTCCAATTAAAACAATCTTAACTCATATTAGCCTTCTGAAAAGTGTACTGGGAGCCTAAAGGCCTCTAAACATCGATTCGAACTGAGATTGCATGAGTCTTCGAATGGCTATTCAGCAGGGTCCTCTTCGTCTGCCTAGAGGAAATATTGATGCAACGACCCTCCCGGTACAACAGATTCACTCCGCGCCACACGGGGAAACAGGAAAGAAGAAGACGATGACAGCAGAGAATAAATCTAAGGTCATGTTTAAAAAAAAAAAAATCATGGATGTCGAGCGGTTTAAACCTGTTATCTGTTTCCTATACGAAGTCGCTATGACAATGTGGGATGAGCACCACCTAGTGGCCTTTTGAAATCCTACTCACTTCTCTTCCTCTTGACAGCATCGCATACATTTTCAGTGAAGTCAAAGTCAGGTGAGTTTTGCCGGCCAATCAAGTATTTACTCTCATGACAGTACAAACCAGATACTGGCATGTGCCAATTCCTGGCAGAAAATAACATCACCCCCATTCAAAAAGCATCTGAGCAACGTGCGGTAAATTTTATTGGTAGACAGCTGAGTTGATCATGGACTTCAGAAAATGCAGTGGACCAAAACCAGCAGATAACATCACTGACTGTAAAATTTTGGACGTTTTTGATACTCTGAGCTTCCTCTAGACCAGGGGTGTCAAACTCATTTTCACCGAGGGCCACATTAGCATAATGGCTGTCCTAAAAGGGCCAGATGTAACTTATAAATGTAAAACAATGTAATCGAATGTCATGTAAACTACTCCTGAATGTTAAATAACTCATTATTTATAACTTATTCAAGTGACAATTCAGTTCAGCATAGAAACAATTGTATGCTTGTTGTTCTAATATAAATCCTTTTGATTTTTATCAGCTTCTGAAAAACCACATAAATCCATTAATGAAGGATCAAACTGTCCAAGTGAATAAAGAAAAATAGTGAAAGAAAAAAAAACCCTCACAGACTGAAGACGATACATATCAATCATCATCTTTTATCATCAGGCTCCAGAAACAGATCACAGATAAACTATTAGCTGTCGCCCATTTCACATCTTGAAATTTATTTTAGCGTGAGAAATCGGAGGTGTGGCGTGAGAGATCACTCAAATGCGTGAGTCTTACGTTTAATGTGTGAGAAACGGCAGCTCTGCAGTTTCACTCATGAGTTTGGATGCGGAAGCTGCGGCTACTGCATAAGGCATTGTGGGAAATGTCGTTTTTTCCGTTTTCGTTTTTTTTTTTTAGACTCTCAAAACTTTTAAGGTCTCGCGGGCCACATTAGATTACATGGCGGGCCACATCTGGCCTGCGGGCCTTGAGTTTGACACATGTGCTCTAGACTCTGGAACCTTGATGTTCAAACAAAATGCTAAATTTCTTTTCATCAGACCTGGCTTGGACACTGTAGTTCAGGGGGCCATGACACTTTGAGAAGTAAATTTTACATTTCTCATTTGAATACAAATAAGGATTGGTTTCAGTGCACGTTGTAACAAACTGGCCACTGATAGATGATGGCGCCAGGGGTGCTCGAGCCCTTTCACTGCTGCTTACAGCTTTAATATACATCTCTATATATGTTAGCCGTAAGAGCTAATATGCTCACTAACAGTCTTACTTCTCCTAAAGGAGGTGCTTCAGATCAGAGAATAAAATGCATTTTTTTGTAAATCCATAAAACCTGAAATTAAGAACTTTTTTATATATATATAATGTGAACAAAAAAAGCTGTACTTGTTCTGTTTCTGGTAGAGGAGCGAGAGTGAGTCAAGTTCCCTTGCGACGGAGCTGTGTTCAGGGCCGTAGTGGTTTTCGCTAATCTCCATTGCTTGCTTGTACAACTGCTCAGCATTTCCAAATTTCCTCCAGAGAACGTAAACTCCTGCAAGCTGATGCAGAGACTGGGCCACACTTGGATGGTCGGGGTCCAGAGCAGTCTCTCGGATCTCTAAGGAGCGCTGCAAGGGAGCCACCGCCTTCAAACGACATGGTTTCATCAGTTACCCAAGCTTTTACATGAATCACAGATGGTGCTAGTCTCACCTGACTGAGCAGTCCCAGGTCTTTCAGGAACCGCCCCAGAGTCTCGTACAGGTTTGCCAGCCGGCTCATGCTCTGTTCACTCTCACAAGTCTTCTCAAACTGCTTTAATGCGTCAAAGTACTCCGTTGCCATCGAGGACTTGTCCTTCCCAACAAACTGCCAGTACGCCAGCAGCTCTGAAAAATGACCCCTGGGAACACAAATAGGCTCCGCAGATGAGGACTTCATGAGGCACGGTTCAGGATAGAAGAAAAGTGAGATGAGAGTACCGTTTGTAAAGGTTTTGGGAGACAAACAAGTTAAGTAGAGTCCTCTGAAGTTCAGCTCGATTTTCCTGCTGTTGGAGTAACCATGGTAACTCATCAGCCAGTCTCCATGTCACTCTGTCTTGCCTGAGTCAACACAAATGATGCAATTAAACAGCAGCGATTTAAATTATTGTAGTTTCGCTAAATCCGCTAAATAGTTTACTCAAAAAGTTTCAAAAGCAAACATGCTACTTTAATCCTAATCCCCCGCAGCGGAATACAGCGGGCAGGTCTTCACTGTAGAAACCTGCAATAAATGTCAGACCTTCTCTGGGAAGGTCCAGCTCCGCTCTGTGATTGGATGGTGCGAAAACGAGTACAATACGCAAAGATATACATCACAGACTAAGAATTGCACGCTCCATTTGCATCTTTCTTAAATTTTGGATCACTTTTGCAACAGTATTGTGACTGAAATGTAAAGCTTTGCTGATCTTCTTGTAGCCCTCACCTTATTTTCTAAAGATAAATGATTTCCTTTCTCAAATTTTGTGACATCTCTTCCATGAGGAGCCAATGCTGACTGAATGAAATCAGTGGTGCTTTTCTTTGTTAGACAATGCCCTTCTCTAGTCGCCTGTCTGCTGTACACCTCTTAAAGCTTTAAGATCTATGGGAGCGCGGCGATCCCATTTGCATATCAATTTTTAAATGCCGGTAAAACTGGAACCACATAAGACAGAGCAATATTTTTTTTTCAAATAAAACAGGAGTTAGACTTACTATGAAGTATGAAACATGCCGCATAGAGCTGTTTTTTTTCCACGAGTAAGTGGCAAAAAAAAAAAAAAATCCATAAAACGTTTACACTATAAAAGTATTATAATCGTGTGTTAACTGCACTTCTGATGAAGAATATTTCATCAGGTCCCGCAATATTCCCTGCGAATCACGACGTGTCGTCATCTTCCCGGGATTTTTACCACGGCAAAAAATTTAGGCTGGGACTCGTTCGATCGGTATCTATATCTCTCCTCAACATCCCATAACCGTCATCTGTGAGGGGCATTACGCTCAAAAAAGCCTCACAGGTGCGAAGAAAGTGCTGGAAAGTGTTAAAATATACCGTATATACACACACATGCCTGATTTTGTTGTGTTCTGTTCTGAAGTTTCACCACAACAAAAATTCATTTTGATTTTTGTTATTTATTGACTGTTTATTGATAGGTTTTGTCTAATACAGAGCTATCTATGATCAAAAGTATCTCAGAAACATTTTTTAAATTTGCAATTTGATTGCACAGTTGTAAATAGTGAAGGATAATTTAGGTATCTCCCAACAGTTTCATTTTCTCTAATTATGTGGTGTATTATGTTATAATTATTTGAGTATTAAGTGTAATATTAAACTGAAAAATAAATGAGTGATAATTGTGTATTTCTTTTGTTACTTGAATTTAATCAATAGGATATTTTTATAGACCTGTGTTATCACCCCGAGTGCCTTTTTCTCTGTACAGAGGATTAAGACAGTCCATCATTACAGGAAGTGAACGGCTCACGTCCAAAAGACCAGACGCAAACGGAACTACGCCCCAACTAATTTGTATTTTTTAAGAGCATATATAAGGCCATGCCACAAGGGAGGGCGTGTGTTTTTTTTTAGCTAACGCATTGCGACGGGAGCTCGACACACGTTGCTGTTGTGTAATGCAGTTAGAACACCCAGATATATCTGTAATGTGTTATTCATGAAACTCTTAGTAAATATTTGGACTTCAAGCCCTCGCCTGTCTTCTCTGGAATATTTTATTATATATTCCCATCAATAGTTTATTGTGATGTTCATGGTATGTTTTCTGCAAAATATGCATGTTTTTAATTTTTTTGTCTTGAAAACTAAGCAATGAATTCACTTGAAAAAAAATAACGTTTATAACGTGGAAAGTGCTGTTCTGTAGCTCAACTTAGAGAAAACCTGTGACAGAATCTCTCCATCTGTCTGCGCTTGAGCTTGAAACCGTGTTGGTGTCAGTAATGTGTGGAATATATTGAGAAAGTTAACTTTCATACGTAGTGCCGTAACGTTTTCCGCATCCGTTCCACCTCCTCCGACACATCGCTTCACTCTCAAGGTAAGGTTTCACATTTGTGAACATATTACGTATTTTACGTGTGTTTTATTCTGTTTAATTACCATTTATGACATTAACATGGTGTAGATTTAAGGATGGAAGAAATGTTACTTGATTTTTCTCCGGTTTTCCATTTTTTCATCTACTTATTCTGTTGTTTCTGAGAGCCGTTGCACGGATGAGAATAGATTCAGCTTCCAGCGCTACATTAAAAGAGAGAAATAGCTTCTTAGTAATCATTTACCTACATCACTTAGTGACCAAGAACTAAATATAAAGGGATTATGAAATGAAAAAAATACACACAAAAGTTCTAATCATTTAAAACTGAACATTCCTGAACTCAGTATTTCTTTGCTGTGTCTACGGCTGCAGATTCTGATAAATTCACTGATAAAGTCAATGCTTAACAGTGTTCAGAAATGTAATTACACTACTGATTAGTCCTTTTAAAAGTCATCAAGTAATAATTAACAATAATAAATAAATAAACAAAAATGGCTATTTAGCACTTTTAGCACTGGCTTTTATTTTGCCAGTGCCTAAATGGCTATTAGGCACTGGCAGACCCCCGTGAATTAGCGGGTTGGAAATCAAAAAGATCATTGGATCATTATCTTGTGAATGAGGGTACAAGGAGCTTTATTTGCCCGTCTTTTAGAAATTTTTCTATTGAACGTTTATCTGCTTGCTGTCGGTTTGGTTCTGATAGCTTAGGAAATTTGTATTTTCAATTAATAATTTGTAGCAATCATATCAAGACATAAAGAAAATAGGTGTATAGGAAATGTTTAACCTTATTTTGCTAATTCAAACATCATTACAGGTCTTCAGAATGTTTACAGACTGAGAGTGTAACCCGAGACGTCCTGTCATTGTCTATAACTTTTGTGCTCACTGATTGGATATTTACACAAGAAGCAGTTGATTGATTGGACATTTGCTCCAGAACTGCGCTCGCCCTCCCCTGTGTGTGTCTGAAAGCCAAGAACCTACTCTACACTGACACAGACAAAGCTGTTTTACGACATCGAATTATAAATATTAGCTTTCGCTCAGCAACTCTGTAACGCATCTAATTACTATTTTTAATAATAATAATACTGTGGTATTATTACTGTGGTATTGGTCTACAAATTGCAGTTTAAAATGGATAAATACTATGGAACCAGATAATTAAAGAAAACATTTATATATATAAGTGTCCTTACTCCAGCCGTTTACTGAAGAAGCAAATAAGTTTTGCTCTGTAGCATCCTCCTTCCCCTTCCAGAAACTCTTGGTTAACTGCTTCACACGCCTGGAAAAAAAAATAAACACCAACATAAAGCAGTTAGTTACATTTACAATTGTAGCTTCCCCTGGATTTAGAACTCTACTACTTTATTTGTTAGTTGGTTTTTTTTTTTTTCAAATTTGAGTTATACACTGATTTGTTGTTCAAGGAGGGAAGTATAGGTCCTTCTAAAAAATGATCATATTGTGATAAAGTTCATTTTTTTATGTAATGTAGTGATAAACATTACACTTTCATAAATTTTAGATTCATTTAAACACAACTGAAGTATTTCAAGCCTTTTATTGTTTTAATATTGATTATTTGGCATACAGCTCATGAAAATCTAAAAAAGTAGCATATTTCATCTGACCAATAAAAGAAAATAAATTTAAAAATTAAAAAAAAAAGTCAATCTTTAAATAATTCTGTTCAGTTCTGCACTCAATACTTGGTCGGGAATCCTTTTGCAGAAATGACTGCTTGAATGGGGCGTGGCATGGAGGCGATCAGCCGGTGGCACTGCTGAGGTGTTATGGAGGCCCAGGATGCTTCGATAGCGGCCGTAAGCTCATCCAGAGTGTTGGGTCTTGCGCCTCTCAACTCCCTTTTTACAATATCCCTCTGATTCTCTACGGGGTTCAGGTCAGGAGAGTTGAGCACCAGTAATACCATGGTCAGTAAACCATTTACCAGTGGTTTTGGCACCATAAGCAGGTTCCAGGTCGTGCTAAAAAATGAAATCTTCATCTCCATAAAGCTTTACAGCAGATGGAAGCATGAAGAATCTCCTGATAGCTAGCTGCATTGACTCCGCCCTTGATAAAACACAGTGGACCAACACCAGCAGCTGACATGGCACCCCAGACCATCACTGACTGTGGGTACTTGACACTGGACTTCAGGCATTTTTGGCATTTCCCTCTCGCCAGTCTTCCTCCAGACTCTGGCACCTTGATTTCTGAATGACATCAATTTGAAACAGTCTAGTTCTCTGTAGCCCAGGTCAGGCGCTTCTTCCGCTGTTTCTGGTTCAAAAGTGGCTTGACCTGGGGAATGCGGCACCTGTAGCTCATTTCCTGCTTCCGCTGGTCCCCCAATGTCTGGAATCACTCCTTCTCCACAATCTTCCTCAGAGTCCGGTCACCTTTTGTCGTTGTGCAGCGTTTTCTACCACACTTTTTTCTTCCCACTGACTTCCCACTGGGGTGCCTTGATACAACTTTCTGGAAACAGCCGATTTGTTCAGAAATCTCTTTCTGTGGCTAACCCTCCTTCTTGAGGGTGTCAATGATGTTCTTCTGGACAGTAGTTATACCCATGATTGCGGTTTTGAGTAATGAACCAGGCTGGGAGCCTCAGGAATCTTTTGCAGGTGTTTAGAGTTAATTAGTTGATTCAGACGATTAGGTTAATCACTCGTTTAGAGAACCTTTTCATGATATGCACATTTTTTTAGATTTTGGGTTTTCATGAGCTGTATGCCAAAATCATCAAAGTTAAAACAATAAAAGGTTTGAACTACTTCAGTTGTGTGTAAATTAATCTAAAATGTATGAAAGTCTAATGTTTATCAGTACATTACAGAAAATAATGAACTTTATCATTTTTTAGAAGGAGCTGTATAAGTATTTGACTCATTGGCAGGGTTTCAAACTTTCACTAGGGACTAATTTATATATATATTTATAAAAAAATGTATTATTATTATTTTTTTAATTCCAAAAAGGCTATTTCGACCCTTTAAAGGTCACGAATACAGCTAAATGTTTTCAATATGACATCACACATACCTGTGAGTGTTGAAAGCGGATAAGGCCACAGGAGAAAGTGATGATGAGAAGTCTCTCCAGAGTGTGTAGTACTGAACTGAGGGCAGCAAAACTCAAGGCTGGGAACAACTCCAATACCTCCGATTCGCTAATGCCATTGTGACTGGCACATAACAGGCATAAGAACTGCATCGTATGATATATAAACACATCAGATCAATAGTATACAGAACGTTTTAAGCCCTACTCAACATCATAGTGAGAGTCTCACCTCTTTCATGATGTGAGGGATGTTTTTCTCCGGACCGCTTCGCAGTGAGTCAAGAGTCAGCCTCAGTCCCAATTGGTACAGTGAAACAGTATCTTGACACATCAGACATTGCTGTAAAGTCCTCTCCAGTGTAGAGAAGGATCTAAAGCTAATAATTACAAAACAGGAAATTGTAATGACAGGTTCTAGAAAACCAAATCAGTCTTTAAACGTTCTATAGGTTTAAATCTGCTTTTAAAGACTCTACATCGTCAAAGTTACTTTCTCAAGAAATCCACTATTTCTACTAGGGATGCCACAATACTTGTTTTATACTGAACTGAAGGGTACGCTTGTGAGCCGCGTTTTTTTCGGTTCCTCATTTGAATAACTACCATCTGTATTATTATTTCAAAACGCCTGATGAACGTCCAATCAATAAACTGATCCTTGTGTAAATATCCAATCAGCAAGCTCTAAAGTTAGAGGAGGGCAGGACTTCTCAGGACTTCTCACCAGAGCACACCTCAGTGACATGAGGAGGCTTTTAAACCTGGAGACATTTCGACTTTGCTGTCGTATTCGAAAAAGGTGAGAAAAACAGTAAACAAATATATAATTATGCAAAAGGTACCGTCATCATGCAGCACTGTCTCACACAGCGAGAAAGACTCTGAATCATTCAAACAGCCAATAATCATAAGTAAAAATATAACCTTTATTCATAATAATACTATTGCAGATCCTGAAGGGAGATTTATTATAGTTAACATAACCATATCAAACATAGAATACTGCATCGCTAGTATTTATGGCCCCAATGTTGATGACCCCTCTTTCTTTCACAACCTTTTCACAGCTCTATCTACGCACTCGGATTCCAAGCTCATAATAGGGGGGGATTTTAACCTGGTACTTAACCCAGAACTGGAAAAGACTCTCAATCAGCAAGAATTCTCAAACAATATATGATTGACTTTGGTCTTTGTGATGCCTGGAGATCTTTTTATCCAACTTTAAGGGAGTACACATATTTCTCATCGGTTCATCACTCACAGTCACGTCTAGATTACTTCTTAGTAAATAACTCAGTTCTGTCAGATATTGCTCTTACGAGCATTCATTCTATATTAATTAGCGATCATGCACCAGTCTCTTTCTCAATAACCACAAATGTTTCACAACCTAGGAGAAACTGGAGACTTAACACATCATTACTTAAAGACCAGGAATTTATAAATTATTTTAAAAAAGAATGGGAAACCTTTATGGAAATTAACAACACCCCAGGAATTTCAGCATGTGTTTTATGGGAGACTGCAAAAGTAGTAATGCGAGGTAGAATAATTTCATTCTCATCATTCAAGAAAAAACAAGAAACTAGGAAAGAGCAGGAATTAGAATTAAAAATAAATCCCTCGAAACTGCTTATACAGACAACCCCCAAGAAAACATCCTGAAAGATTTAAGGCAAACTAAATTAGAACTGAATATCCTAATCAATAAAAAAACTCAATTTCAAATCGAAAGACTACGGCTGGATAACCTCAAACATGCTAACGGGTGTGGCAAATTTTTAGCAGGTCTACTAAAAAATAACAAGGAAAAACAAACTATCTCATCAGTAATTAACAAAAATGGACAACTTGTTCACGACCCCCAAGACATTAATAATACTTTCAGGGAATTTCATAAAAATCTATATACATCTCAAATTAAACCATCGCCAACTGAAATTGAATTATTCTTAAAGAATCTGGAATTACCAAAACTATCAAACGAACAGATAGGAAATTTAGAATCACCAATATCTTCTACAGAACTCCACGAGGCTCTACAACAAATGCCAAATAAAAAAGCACCAGGGCCAGATGGTTATCCAGCAGAGTTCTACAGAGAGTTTTGGCAAGTGCTGGAACCTTCCTTTAGCAGAAAAATTACCCCTCATATTATTCATGCAGACCAAACAGGTTTTATCAAGGGTAGACACTCAACAAATAACATGTACAGACTAATTAACCTGATTGACCTAGCAAACAACACAAGTCTAGAATCTGCCATTATCTCTCTAGATGCAGAAAAAGCTTTTGATAGAGTTAACTGGAAATTTCTAATGGCAACACTTCGTAAATTTGGATTCGGTAACTCTTTTATAGAATGGATCCAAATTCTATATAGCTCTGCGAATGCGTCAGTTAGAACAAATGAACAAACTTCATCTAGATTTAACCTTCAAAGAGGAACCAGACAAGGCTGCCCACTCTCTCCCTCACTATTTGCTATTTTCATTGAACCACTGGCGCAAGCAATTAGGCAAAACATTACAATTACGGGAATAAGTACAAAAAATATACATCACAAAATAAGTCTTTATGCAGATGATGTGTTATTATTTCTCCTTCATCCACATCTCTCTCTTCCAGCAGCTATTACTGTTATTGAATCATTTTCAGCTGTCTCTGAATACTCTGTAAACTGGGGGAAATCAACAGTTATGCCACTCAACACGGTTCTTCAGAACCCTTCCTTCTCCACCACTTTTAATTCGGGGAATATTAAATATCTTGGCATTGAATTCTCACCGAGGCTGTCGGATCTGGTACAGCTAAATTACTCACCACTTCTTAAAAGAATAGAGGATGACCTCAAAAGATGGCAACACTTACCAATTTCACTTATGGGAAGGGTTGCCAGCATTAAAACGATGGTCATGCCCAGAATTAAATATCTAACCAGCCGTCCCGGGATTGGTTCAAATCATTGGACTCTCATTTCTCCAGATTTATATGGAAAGGCAAACCTCCACGCATTAGCTTACACAAGTTCAGGAAATCCAAAGACTGCGGTGGCCTGGAGCTGCCAAACCTATACCATTATTTTCTCTGCCACAGGGTGCAACATGTGCACCAATGGATTAATTGTAATTCGACCGAACTCACCTCGAAATTGAACAGACATTTTGCAAAGAAATTAAGATAGCAGATTTACCGTTTATAAGCTCTAAGATTAAACATCACAACTGCTTTCAGAATATCAGCATACGTACTTCACTGACAGCCTGGTGGGAATTTCTTAAGATAACGGGCTCACCGCTTGCTCCTTGCCAGCACACACCAATTTGGAACAACCCAGACTTCTTACTAAACAAAAAGCCAGTATATTTCCCAAATTGGCAAAATAATGGAATAACACATCTTGGACATATAATTGTCAACAACAAAATAATTTCATTTGAAGATTTAAGTCTTAAATACGGATTACCGACTAAAATTGTAAATGAAAATCAACCATTCTGGAACCGGATATGCTTGAACATGTTTAAAGCATCTACAAACCCAAATTTACAACTAATACAGTATAAAATACTTCACCGAACTCACTACACAGGTCAAAGATTGTTCCAGATGGGTCTCTCAGACACTAACATTTGCCAACACTGCACTAACAATACAGTTGACCACTATCTACATGCTCTTTGGTCCTGTACACCAGTGCAAAAATTCTGGCAAGAAGTCTGCTGTCAGTTAACGTCATGGGTTAACCACCTCATTTCACCAACTCCTGCACTGTGCTTGTTGGGTGACCTAAACAGTACACGGTTAGAACTCGAGGCTAACACATCACTATTAATTCTCACTGTTATGCTTGTAGCAAAGAAAACTATTCTTATGAACTGGAAAACTAAAAAGAAACTAAGCATCACTCAATATAACAACATGTTATTAAACTGGGGTGCCGTTGCCTTCGCGGCCGCCTGGTGGTGCTACTAATAAATATTTACATACATTCAATGCTCTAACCCAGAGGAGAAAACACCACACCAGGTGTTTTACTCCCCTGGAGAAAGTAAACGGTCTAACTCAGTAAAGCATTTTCCCATGTGATGGCTTTTGAGCAGGACAGGACAAGGTAAAAAAAACAGCCAAACCCAAATAATTCAGAGACACATATTAAACATATTGTTTATATAAAGTGTCCATTTTTGAAGACGTGAATATCTGCTTCCAAACATTCAGACCAAGACAAAATCTGCTTCCAAACATTCAGACCAACACAAAATCTGCTTCCAAACATTCAGACCAACACAAAATCTGCTTCCAAAGATTCTAACACAGTGAAATATGTTTCTAAAGATTCTACCAAAACAAAATCTACGTCCAAAGATTCTACTAAGGCAAAATCTAGTCCAAATACTCTACCATGGTGAAATCTGCATCTAAAGACTCTATCAGGATGAAAACTGCTTTTAAATAGTCAATCAAGATGTAATCTGCTTTAAAAATGATAAAGATAAGAAATCTGAGAGTATTAAAGATGCAACCACACCAAATTCTTTTTAACGATTCAATCATAATTAAAGCAGCTTGTAAATATATTCCACCAAGGTGCAATTTGCCCACGGGCCTAAAATCGACACTTACAGAAAGATCGTATAATTGCACCCGCTATTTTTAAGTAAAGATTGACAAACTATATATCATCAGCTGACCTTCTCAAGATTCAGATGCCATTATAGGTTTAACACACCACAGCGATAACAGTTAATCAATTTTTGTAAAGAGTCCTAACAAAGCAAAATGCCAATGCCTACCTTTTATGATATCTCTACAGCTACACAGCCACTGAATCATCAAGTGTCTTATACCATTGTACTTGTAACAGTCAAACGAACGAAAAGCATCCAAGCTGCTACTCCAAAAACGTGTTTACCACGAGAAAAACACATAAAAGCACAACTATTCACTTTTCGTTTGCAAAAAAAAAATGTGTGATTTTTCCAGGTTGTTTCGCCGGCCATTTTTAAGGAAGACTGGACAACAATTGTATGTTTCGATTCAGTAGAGTTTCCTGAACATTTTGAAATCAACCTTAAGAAGTCTGTGCCCATGATTGGCCAATCATCAAGCCAGTAAACAAGCCCTTGCCAGTCAATGAGAGCGCATGTCAACGTGGTTCCTTCTTTTTTCACACGTGTACAGCCAACCAATCACAATTAAGCTCCAAGCAGACTGACGGGTCATTTAGCCAATGAGATGAGCTTTCCAGCGATGTATAGACGCAGGATAACGTGACTGTGTAAAGAGAGAAGATGCTTATAGTCATCCAGCTTTACACACACCGGTGACCAGAGCGCACTAGACATTTTTTTTTTCCAGAGAAAAAAGACGTATTTCTGTTACTGTTAGCAGCACAATGGCATCTAAGAAGACATTTGATCGTTTTGAGGACATTTTAGATGAGATTCTGATTGTTTTAATGAGTGGCACAAAGCACATTTTTTTTATTGATTTGTATAAAAAAATGCAAATTTACATCAATTTGTTCATTTGGTTACCAAGTGCCAATAGTACCCGTCTAGACATTGTCTTATAAAAATCTCTCCAAAAAACACACATTTAGCTCCATTTTGACAGATTTTGGTCATGTATTAATCCACAGTTGTGGCTTCTATTCAGTTTGTCAAAAGGTCCATCAGGGACTCAAGCATTCACTTATTTTATAATAATAATAATAATAATAATAATAATAATAATAATAATAATAATAATAATAATAATAAAATTTAGGCAAGGGTAATTTCTACAAAGTTTGTGAATCTATAACTTTTAGTTTTGTTGAAGGTATCCAGTTCCTTACTTTTCCTGATAAACTAGAAAGGGTTACCTTTTCAATGACACCAAGGACAATAATTTAACCCATAAAATGTGAGAGTTACAGCCATTTTATTTTGGGTATGCCTTTTTCGGACCTATGTTCAAAAAGAGGGGTGGGTGTTAAGGGGTTAAGTTCCTATGCATCAGCTCTCTGAACTTAGTACATCTTTACATTTCATCCACACATTCCTAAAACTTTTATTATAATATCTGTGTGCATATGATCTATTCTATTATCAGAAGTTTTTTTTTCAAGTGATAGACAACTGTTAGGTGTTGGTCATGATGGCACTGAAGGTACAGACCTACCGAAACATGTGGTTCCTTAGACAGGTCAAAAATGGCAAGTGGAAAAAAAAAATTCCTTCAAAAAAATTATTTTATGTAAAAATTGTAATAAATGACCTAAATGAACACTAAGCAAAAGAAATTCTCCAATATATTGTAATGTCAATTTCCCTCATCATCTGCACAAATTAACAACCACAGATGGTGTGGAACTCTGCTCTGAGGATGTGCATTTACTGCCCCACGTATAAAGCCCCAGGTAAACATCTTACAAATGTTATAAATGCATTTACAATCTCTCCAACAGCTACTTACCTGGTAATGATCCTAGTCAGGAGTGAGATGTAGAGAGCATTGCATGTAGCAGCAGAACGACAGTGTCTCTCCAAGCTCTTCTCCTGTTTCACAGAGGAACACAGATGACCAACAACTGGAAGGTTAGGCCTGGGGTTTCTCTATGGACTGATTGTTGGAAATCTGTGTTCGAACCCTGGATGGACTGGAAACTTTCCAAGGTGCACCCGTGTGCAGTTTATTTAATGCACATTATTTAAGATTCATAAGTCAGTTTAGAAGGCGTTTACCTGATCTTTGGAGAGTTTGATATCTGCATTCTCACACTCTGTGCAGATAACATTTCTCAGTTCTCTGGGGTTGAGGGGCTCCAGGTGCAGCGTGGGCCACAATCTGAATGGATTAATTTGGTGAATGAAAATAACGAGTAAAATATTTTTAAAAGCACACTATTCGAATTACAAACCTCCATGTTTGTGGGCAGGATTCCACATTAACCGAAACCAGCACCCTCACGTTTGCAGGAAGAGGGTCAATTAACCACTTCATGTGTCTCTCTGCATTCTGGGGGATAATTAAACAGCCGGAAGCCTACTATGAAATTTATATGAAAACAGTAACAACTATTACTGCAAGTAGTGATACGGGACCAAGGATCCAGAAGGCAAACCATGAGCGCAAATAGTATCGAACAGAAAAGCAAGACAATTCTAGGCATAATGAAATAAAACAAATTCAAATGGATTAAGTGCTATTTAAAGTTATTAGATTTTTGACCATTAGGCTCTAAGTAACTTATATTGGCACCAAACTTGTTGTGGGTCATCAGTACCAAATATAACAAAAGAGTACAGCTTCAGAGTCCACTGGGCAAGATACCTTCGAAATGGCTCTTATCGAAAACCGTAACTCCCCTCAACACGACACAGATAACTTTTTGCAGCAATTTTGTCTAAAAATGTTCTGATTGAAATTTGGTAAGAATATGAGAAGCGGTCTGGAAGTTTAAAAAAGTAGGCTTTTGATCTAATTCCATATGGCAGGCATGATAAAACTGGTATCCATGTTCTCAGCTCGACCCAGGGTAAAAAGGAATTTATGACAAAAAGCTAAAGCTAGCAAATTTTATTAGTATTTATTAGTAATGAGCGAGTTTAGCATCATCTATATTTGTATCTGTTAGCCATTAGAATTATCTGTATCTGTAGTCGGAGTGGGCAGGGCCTAACCCGGAAGTGGGTTGGATTTAACCGGTATGTTATTTTAAGCATGCAACAGATATGGGTTGATCAGAAATATTTATTGCTGATTAGAAAACTATGCGGTTGCAATTATGAAGTAAAATGTAATGAACAAGAGTTTTCATTTCAACATAACTTTTTTTTTAATCTTGAGCAGTGTTATTTTTATTTATTTATTTATGAAATACAGAAAGAAAGAAAGAAAGAAAGTGTCAGAGCCAGGTTTCAGAGCCAGCTGACAGTTAAAAAAAGAAAGAAAAATCTTCGACAGGCAAAGATGCGAGTCGCTTTTACCAAGCACCACGTCTGAACAAACCCCACGTTTACCAAAATTTTACCGGTTTAAAACCAAGTACTACAAACAAACCAAAGTAAAAAACAAACTTGAAGCCGAAGAAACCCTAAACGTTAACGGAAAAAATCTGCAAACCTGAGTGACTGAGGGAGAGAACAGTGTTCTGTGTGTGAGTGTGTGTGTATGCGTGTGGGTGTGCATGTGTGTGCGTGCGTGTGCGTGCGTGTGCGTGTGTGTGAGCAGAGCGGGGTATGTGTGTAGGGGAGGGGCGCTGTGACCATCACAGAACGCAGACACAGTAAACTACCCAATGAGAATTTTTATTCAATCCGAGCGCGGATATTGACTCGTATTACTCGTATGATACTCAAACTCTGCAAAAGTGCTTTATCCGTGCTGGATACTTGTTTCAGCCGAGTGTCCGGCTCAACTCTAGTATTTGTCTAGATGGTTTATATCTTTGGGCCACTCATGGCTTAAAATGTATGTCTCTTAGGGGTTTTGTGCCAAATATGCATGCCAAGTTTTGGAATTTTACAATGAAGCATTCTTAATAATCTCAAAATGGCAGACATGGCACACCAAACGCAGTTAGACCACTTTTATGCTGAAATGACAATTTTTTTTAATATCTCAGGAGCACTAGTGGCAGAGTGCCAACACAGTGCATGTAACCTCAGGTCATAGTTGTTACAACAGACACCAAGTGTGGTGCAAATAGGGTAAAGCCTTGTGGGGTTTATAGCCTTCGAAGCAATTTGGCGACTTTAATGGCTAGAAGGCGTTCGCAAAAGAATTTTTTCGACCTCTACCAGCTACACCGAAAGACCACTCACCAAACTGCTTGTATGTACTCCTAGGCACCCTGAGGAGAAGGTGGAACTCTAATTGCAACAATCTCTCCGGTTTATAAAATTGTAAAAGATCACATAGATAGCTTGGGGCTACCCACAGCGTCGAGTGTTTGGTGTCTTGAGAAATGTCCTCGTTTAACAGTCACGAACACTGTTCGTAATATATTATGACGTATTAGGAGATTAGCCTTCTTTACCTGTATTTTGTCAATAGAATCAATAATGATTATGATGTTGCCATGGTGACGTGCAGATAGTCGCTCTAGCCAACGAGGGAACTCCTCCAGGATCTTAGTAGGGTCCGTTGAGAGGCCAGAAACAGACCAGAAATGCTGCAGCAGCTACAAGCATTTTTGAGAAAAGAAAATTTGGTCAGAATAAAGCATTTAAATGCTTTAATTAAGTTTCCATACGTCTAATTACTACTAACCAATCACTTTTCGAGAACATTACTGAATAATTCATAGATGTTGAGAGTAGGTGACGTCACCCAAAAAATGTATCTTGAAATTTTTTTTTGCCCAAAATCCCTCAAATAAATGTATTTAACCTAAACATTCACATCAGCCTCCACGACCCTTTTTAATCCATAAAATAAGCAAAAATTAAGTAATTTTAACCCCAAAAACTTAAGGAAGCCGCAAGACGGACTTGTTTTTTAACCCTTAAATGCTTTAAGATTAATGCCTCAAACCCTGAAAGGAATTATGTTCCAAAATATTGTTGAGATCAAGACATTGAAAAGAAATTTCCAAAACACCAGACATTTTCTCTCCCTTTGACACTGCCGGAACAAAATCCTCATGGACAAATGATGCACTGCCTTCATTGAGTAAACTGTGTGTCTAACCTTCACTGTGAGGCGTTTAATAATGCGCACAGGATCTGTGCTGGTAGAGAGAATCGGTCCCATGAAGTGATAAAGAATGAGAGAGTTGGGAGAGTGCTTCTGTTGCAACTCCATCCTGCAAAAAAATATCTTGTTGTTAACCATGTTAAGGTTTAAATGCTTCCACATTTATGAAATAATCAGAGCATTGAAATACCATTTAGCTAGCAGAAGGGATTTGCCTGATCCTGGAGCACCAGAAACCAGAAGTGGAGGGGTCGGTGGAGGTGCAGTCACCATGTCATTGAGTCTGTCAACATACTGCGAAATTAACCAGTACGGGGTTAAAATAGCAGGATACACTCATTTTTGTACTTTCTATCAAGTATTCTATTGATCTAGTAAAAAAAATTCTGCACTTTTAAAATATAAACATTTTTGTTGCCAGGGGCTCAGATATTAATAGTTAACGTATTTTTCGCCGTTTAAGAAGCACCTAATTTCAAATGAGGAAGATCTAGAAAAAAAAGATTCTGAACCAAATACTGTAGTAAAATATTTTATATCAACTGTGTAAAAGTTAACAGCAGTTTAAGAACAATTATATGCCAAACATGAACAGTCAGTAAACAGTAAAAGTAACAAAAAAGGCTGTAATGTTTTTATTCGAACCCCAATAATTCCTCTTCGTCACTGCTATCAGAAATGAGGAAGACCAGATCCATGCAGTCATTGTCATCACTTTCTTCCTCACTGGTGTCAAATAAGATGTTGTCTTCTGTTCCATCCAAGGCATTACTAATGCCACACTTCTTAAATGATTTTATAACAATGTCCTCCTTCACGGAGTCCTACGCGCTATGGCAGGATCGACGAGCAGAGATGGGCGTCAGCACGCACCGCCGGGTAAACAAATATGGCCGACGGCTACGGAGTGTGATGGGAATTTTCCTATATAATACTACCATCTAGTGGTCATTTAGAGAAATGTAATTTGAGAAACTTTTAAGAGCACACGTCATACTTCAGTCCCGCCCTGAGAGGCTCGAGGTTCTTCTTCCAATGCGGATGTGGATACACGTGTGTAGGAAATGCGTTGAGACTGCTAAATCTTTACAATAAATAGCCACATTTGCTGTGTTCTCTCCAGTGTTTATTATCAATTAGGAAGGTACATTTTTACCATAACAGGAGCTACGCCGAAGCCGCGGGCTCTCTTACGCCTCTCCTACGGCTGTGACCGCCCTCCGCTCCGTGGCGCTCTGCATTCGTCATATAAGATCCACCAACTTTTCCCCTCAGTTTTGGGGAAGAAAAAGTGCGTCTTATACGGCAAAAAATACAGTATCTTTTGAGATTTTTTTTGATCGAGGAGCAAAATTACACTGTGGTATATTCACCACTTGACATACTTAGCACATTCACGCACAAAAAAACATGTAATATTTAAAAGAAATCTTTCCTTGTGAGAAATGCTGTACATAGAAGGTCAAAAACAAAAAAAACTCCTAAAGAAACGCTGTAAAAGGGGGGTGGAAGCCCCTTACACTGTCTCCATGCGCCATGCGTAAGCTTCTGTTCATTCCGCTTCCAGCCTTGTAACTTCTCCGTGTGCCCACCCCTCGACCGTCTGTCCAATTCGGGAGCTCTATACCTCGTTGGAAAGCTTTGAATCTGTAGAATCCAATGATATCCACCATTTTGAGACGGACAGGATCCCCGACGAATCACAGGACATGGAGCGTGGAGAGGACAGGGAGTGTTTCCATATTTGGTCATGTTATTCTTTGAAAAAAGATCGGGAAGAGACCCAAAATGGAGTTTTCGCAAAGTTATCGACCGGATATAACAACAAACGGACTTTTATCGCTATGGAAATAACTTTTTGTTGAAAAAACGGCAAAGGTAAGACAAGATTTACATGCTTGCTTGGTTTTCGCTGGCGTTTTTTCAGGGAACTTTCGCTCCCTGCTCTGAAATACTTTGCGCCATGTAAATGAGTTACATATCGCTGGATTCAGCTGGTTGTTAGCTTTTGTCTGATGCCATGGTTTTGGTGTTTGCATTTATATTGTGGATACATATCGCACATAAACAAACATATTATACTCCGAACATGTTGTTTATTTGCATGGCGTTCGAGCTGTGGTTAACGGATATGAAATTGAATTAGATTTTCCGCTGAGCACAACAGTATTTAATATGTGAGCAAATGAGCAAAAATGTAATGCACAAGGGGGTAAGTCCCCCGTTCCGGGGACTCTCGGGTTTAAGAGGTTAAGAACATATAAACTTGTTTTAATGCACAAAATATCATAGTTTTGAGACAATTTACCTAATTTCAAGATAAAATATTCTAGTTTCGATACAGTTTTATTTTCTGAACAGCTTGAAAACACTTGTTTTTGAGAGTTTTTCGCCTATTTTTAAGATCAATCAGCATTTGTTGTCAGCTAGACATTTTTGTTGATTTTAAGAAATCTTGCGAGGCCAAATTAGAATTTTTGTTTGATCTAAGAAGAGATAACTAGTTTTCAGTTTTTTTTTCTTGTTCCAAGACAGTGTTTTTCAATTATTTGTCCATAACCTACCACGACTTCCAGGCCCGTCCCAGCTATGACAAATGGTCTAGAGAGCAACTTGCCTTTTGGAAGTTGAATTTAGAAGCGGCGCTACAAGCTCGTTGAAATGCTTCAATCTGCTCTTGCTCATCTTGAAGATCCCACAAGACATCACCAGACTCTTCTTCTGCACCCTGCTCCACCACTTCATTTTCCTCAAGCCCCAACACCTCCTAAAGAGAGCAAGAGAGAGAGAAACAGATAAGACCTAAAAGTCTACTGGGGCATAGGGCAACCAAAAATGTCAACCACCCCCCAGTGGGATACAGCACATACATACTACATACGAATTACCTTTATTATGTGTTTACAAATTCACCAACTAGTTTAATTATTCAAGTGTGACAAACATGCAAATATATGTACATCAGTACAGGAGCAAACACTTTTTCACACCATTGTATGTCAATCTCAAAGTAAACATAATAAAAATGAAAATAAAGATAGCAAATCTGTGTTTTCTAGAACTTATATTTGCAGATTTCAAGAACATCTTATTTTTGTCCAGTGCTTGAAGAAGAAATGCAAAATTGACGATAGTAGCCGTATTCCTGTTTCAGGAGATAAACTGCGCTCAGAATCTGGGATTGAAGCACGACTTGGGAACTGGAATGTCGAGCTGACAGCAGCACATATCCAAAGAAAAATTAAGGTGGACAGTTCACATATGTTCAAGCATCAGATTTGCCTTTTAAATGCCTTAACAACCACATTCAGACAAAACGACAAAGTGTGCTGCCATTCTAGACCAGATGTGCCCCAGTAAATTGCAATGCCCATGGACCTTCCCCTTTTGTGAATTCATGTGATGGGCTGGTATTTGAAATTAAATTCCTGGATGGATTTTCCAGCATATACGTCACATATTAAGTGCTTAAGATGGCGTTTGCAGTACAACGGATAGCCTCACGGGGAAACAGGAAAGAAAAAGTCGACGAGTTTAACTAAGCGACTCACGTCATCAAAAGAGCCAGATTTCATTGGTCATTCTCCTTGCAAAAAACAGACATAATATGGGTAAAAAGGAAAGAAGAGGATGACGACAGCGAAGAAATCAAAGAACACAAAATAATGGATGACGAGCAGTTAATTCTGTTGGTGGCTGATCACAAGGAGCTGTTTGACAAAAATGTGGCGGATCTGTAGCTATGAAAATCCTAGGTCGGACCCAGAAAGTGAGTTTTTGGCGGAATCGGAAAAAGCACAGAGACTTTTTCAAGACGTGTCTGCTTTGTAAATATCCTCTTGTAAATTTCAAAGTGAAGTTACGACCAAGTATGGAGTGACCCATACAAGGAATTTGTGCTCTACATTCAACCCAGCAGTGTGTGCAAAATTTACACCATTTAAAAAATGTACAAAATTTACACAATTTACACAACTATGTTTTGCTATGAAATAATACATAAGCTACATTTAGTTATGAAATCTTTGCCGGAGCTGGAGGGGGAGGAGCGGTGCAGCAGCAGACGGGGGACAGAGGCAGAGCTAGGCGATAGGGCTGGGGCTTCGCGAAACACAGCGTTGTAGCACGTCACAATGTCTACCGCAGGAGATTCAAGGATTACTCAAATATTCATGAATGATTCAAAATCACGATTCAGGTGCGTTTTTAATGAGGGACTGACATTATAACACAACATAAAGCTCAATAAAGCAGATTTGACGTAATACCCCCCTTTAAAACACACTCGCAATAACAATTCATCTCTTCCAAACCGTCAAAGCTCAGACAAGTCTAGCAGCATAATACACTCAGCCACAAGAGCATCGGTGATGATGGAAAGAGGTTACTGAGGTCTTGTATTTGTCTTGGTCATGCGTTTGTATTTTACGTCATGTCCAAAATCATTCTTGGTGGGTCAGAACCCTGTACAATGTTGCTTCATGAAGTGCAACTAATCACAGTAAGTGAGGTCCTCTTGGATTGATGGGTGTACAGAAAAAGGTTGCCACTATAACCTTCCCCTACATGTGAGATCACCTGTTTGATTATTCTCTCCATCTGAGAGAAGATGAGAGAAGCTCCTTCCTCTGCAGAGCCTGAATGATCCACTACCTGCCAAAAACAACAAAGGAGAATCAACAAGAACACACAGCTTACACTTTACAGGTTCATCAGACCGTGAAACCATAAAAGAGTTCAAGGTAAAATTCAATGCCATTGATTAAAGCTCTCTTTCATGGGACAGACTTAATGGTTTGTCGGATTCGACCAATCATTTAAGACTTCAACGGAGTTTGGGTCTGATTTTAAAGTTTCCAAAAGCTCTCAAGAACTTTCTAAAGTTTTCAAAAGACTCCTAAAAGCTCTCAGATGAGAGAATGTTTTTTAATTTGCCAACAAATGCATACACCAGCACGTTTCACATAGAATCCGATTACAACAGACTTACACAGTCTAAATGCCACATAAAGAATTACAATGGCCATGTTTACATCCAGCGCAAAAAGTGGAATATTTGATGAAAAATTTGCAAATTAAGCACCATTTCCATCCAACAAGTCCAAGAGAACACAATCACCACTTCCTAATAAATTGGCGCCATATTTTAACCTCTTAACCCCTGAGGCCTATTTTCCGAAAATCCTATTCTTTTACTTTTTAAGGCATTTCTCAGCTTTTACAAGGTCTAAACTGCAAATCTTGGTATCAAAATGAAGATAGGTTCTTGGGGAGTGGTGTGGATGAGTTAATTTGACAGTCAAGAACACTGGGTAAGAGTAATTGATGTTGGAATGGCCAAAAAATGAACCTAAAAAAAGCCCACGTTTCCTCTAATATCTCCTTATTTTACTTATAACGAAGCAAATAAACACAATCAATTGTAACCACTACATGTCAAGAACATCTGTAGCAAGTTTGGTGTCCATACTACAAGAAACTAATATTCTGTAAAGGTTTTGATTGAACAAAGTTCAGGCGTAATCCATGTTGGCACAGTTTGGCACAGTTTGGCACAATAATTGAAATATGGAAAAAATCTTGTCCAAAGCTTCAGCTACGTTCATAGTCTTCTTTTCTTGCTTACGGGACATGATTTCAGCAAAAAAACTCTTAAAGAAAGGCTTTAAAGGGGGGGTGGAAGCTCATTTACGCCATCTACCTGCGCTTTTAGGTAACGTTTCATTCACAGTACTCCCAACGTTCGAGCTTCCGCGTGTCCCTACCCCCTAACCATCTGTCCAATCCGGGAGCTCTATATATCGTTAAAAAGCTTGGAATCTGAGGAAGCCGAAGATCTCCACCATTTTGAGACTGACAGGATCCACGACGAATCACACGACGCGCTGCGTGGAGAGACCAGCACTTACGCACGGGGAGTGATTCCATATTTGGTCATGTTATGAGAGCACAGAGCTACAGAAAAGAGCCAAAATGGAGTTTCCGTGAAGCTATTGACCGGACATAACAACAAACGGACTTTTATCGCTATGGAAATAACTTTTTGTTGAAAAAACGGCAAAGGTAAGACAAGATTTACATGCTTGCTTGGTTTTTGCTGGCGTTTTTTCGGGGAACTTTCGCTCCCTGCTCTGAAATACTTCATACAATATAAATGAGTTGCATATCGCTGGATTCAGCTGGTTGTTAGCTTTCATTTGATGCCATGGTTTTGGTGTTTCCATTTATATTGTGGATACATATCGCACATAAACAAAAACTTGGTCATGAATTATACTCCGGACATGTTGTTGTTTATTTGCATGGCGTTCGAGCTGTGGTAAACGGATATGAAATTGAATTAGATTCATTTTTAGAGGAGTTTCCGCTGAACACAACAGTATTTAATATGTGTGGGTTATTCTCAGGGTTAGTGAGCTATGAGCGAAAATGTAACGCACAAGGGGGTAAGTCCCCGGTACTGGGGACTCTCTGGTTTAAGAGGTTAATTGAAAAAATGGAAGTGTGACGTTAGAACTCCTTTTTCGTATATTCAAGGATTCTTTATTGTCATATCAACACACTTCCATGTTATGATACGAACTTAGGACCCAGGTCCCGTATTAAGCCACATAGATAACAGAAATATATAGCAGATAGCAGTAATTGTATAAGTATGGATAAATATGTATATGTACACAGGGATATAAATATGTATATACATCAGTATAAATATCAGTATAAACAACCGTATAAATAAGAGCAGTTAGAGTTATGTATTGCACTACGAGAACAAAAAATGTATTGGGGGGAGAGGACCTACAGAGCATGGCTAGGGTTCAGCAGTCTGACTGCCTCAGGGAAGAAACTGTTTGTGTATATAATAACTTACTTGTGTCTTGGAACACGTAGACAAACGCAATATGCGCAGTCATGTCATTTTGCTTTTGGGAGAGGGAGTCTGCTCTTTGGGAACGCGGCCACTCAAGGCGGTTCTAGTTGGTGATAATCCTGAACTACTTTGATGACAGACTTTGGTTAAGGAATTTTATAATGATCGAAAAAACATTTCAGATGTTGGGCAATGAAATGGTTTGTTGGTTAGTCCATTAATGTCGCCTCACTGCACCCAGTTCAACAGAAAAATGCCTTGCCATTGGGACGTATTCGGTAAATGTGTTTCCATCATAGTTTATGCACATTTTGTGTGGATAAAAAAAAATCCACAAAATTTATAGGATTAAAAAGTCATACTCATAAATTATTTGTGTACATTTTCAAAATATATGCACACCGTGGCGTTTCCTTCAACTGCTTTTTATGCCATATTCCAAAATGCGCATAAAAATAGATTGCAGCTACTAAGTCACAAAAACTAATCATTTGAGTCATGGTAGAATCTGGTAACAACAAATCCGTATTATAAGACAACAAACCATTAATGTACATCAGCCTGTTGTTGGAGAAACCAGATAAGGATCAATCAAAATCATACTGTGAGATCTTTAATGCAGCCTTTATTCTATTAGTTTTCTTCTGTTGGATTTCTCAGTTCATGTAAGAGATCTTTAATTTCTTTCCTCACATGAAAAACTTATATTCCTTACTTTAGATTAACCATTTCTGATGATTTATAAAAGCATTTAAAAGCATTTCTGTCCATGGTCTCAACAGTATCACTTTGATAATGGGGCAGTTCCCCTTTCATTCTTTCATTATTTACTGACCATTTCAAACACTTAACAAAATTGTATATATTTCAATTAAGTTGTATTGACAGAACTGTCATATTTACCATATTTTTCGGCTCATAAGACGCACCGGCACATAAGACGCACCCAATTTTAAATGAGGAAGATCTAGAAAAAAAGATTCTGAACCAAATACTGTTGTAAAATATTTTATATCAACTGTGTAAAAATTAACAGCCAAACAATATTTCCTTTTGATTTCCATTTAACCAACCATTACTCACAGTAATAATCAATTAGTTCCTGGAGAATATACATTTTGCTTATCTATAACAACAATGAACTTTAACGATATCAAAAACGAAGTGCACTGTTTTAGTCGTTGATGTTATTTCTGCTCATTCATGGGTCAACATCGGTCCCTAGAAATTCATCATAACACACCAGTGCTGCCAGATCTGGTTCCTCACGAGCTCCATAGTGCAACTGAACCAAAGATGTGCTTCACTTTTTCCCTTCGTATCACTCTTTCCGTTAAAATTCTGACCTGTGCGCTGGCTTGTGTTCCTTCACAGTCTTTCTGGCTAAACTGGTGGAATGGTGAAATTATCCATACAGCCCCAAAACTTTGCAGCATCACTAAGCATACACCGGAACTAAGTTTACACTCCGACCCCAGAACCGGAAGACAAACACAGAAGAGCAAAATTGGTCTCAGGGTTTTCAATCAAGGCATGTTCTCACAAAAACTAAAATTCAGATCGGTGTGTAGAGGCCTGAAATGAGGGTGAGGAAAGACTTTCTTCCGCTTTCCTGGGCCAACTTTCAAAGGGCTACTTGACTTTTTGAGGCCCCTCCCTCTTTTATCTATCTCTCTCTCCATACAGTGTGTTAGCTGTTAGCTTTTTGTGTTTTTGAAGCTAAATAAAGCCCCGTGTTCTGTTTTTAAACCTGGCATCCAGAGTCTTCTGTACGGGGTATGATAAATATTTTCAACAACAATTGTATCATAATTCTTTCTAGACATCATCTTGGTCATAGGACGCAAGATTACATTATCCTTAATTCTACTTACCTTCATAGCTTCTGAATACTATTTTAGGACCTGGGTAATCATTCAAATACCTTCAGTTTGGCACACTTGTCAGCCATGTTGACCCTTTCTAGCAGGTCTCTGGTGGCAGGGCTGAGGAAAGGCACATCTTCCTTTTCACATTTTCTGTCACTGGTCCTCAAATAAAGCAAGAAAGGCCGAGAGTCTGGGGTTTTCACAAAAGCTTCCTCTGTGTCCTCTAGAACACAACTAAGAAACAGAGAAAGGTCCATAATCAACACTTGGCTTGAAAATCCAAAAAGGTATAAGACACAGAATGTCACCTGGACACATTGGACTTGAGAAGTAGAACACACAACGAGCTCCTCTCGATCTCCATCTTACGTTCGGTGACAAACAGTGCAGCCTTCTCCTCAAGAAATGAAACATTCAGGTAAAAATGGCCCAAACCCTCACAGAACCTCTGCAGCTTCAATGAATGCTTCTAAAAGAGACAAAAGCACAAACGTGTTTGCGAGATACAAGAGTTTGCTGGCTCTTGACGGCAATGTGTGTACCTGTAAAAAGATCTGCAGCTCAGCTTTGGTCTCCTGTGTGTATATGAAGTAGCAGCGCACCGTGTTGCTCCACAGGGCCTGAGAGATGTGAGGGGAGACCTGCAGGAGGCTGGCCACTGCCGCGTCCCAATCATCTGAAACCCACACACACACACAACAATCAACACCATTCTTCATTCCTACCATTCTTCCCTGTGGCTTGTTATGGTAATAAAATACCTTCTCTATTGATAATGAACAGTTTGAGAGCAACACAGCAACAACAGCTATTTTTTATAAAGATATTAACACAATCAATGCATCTTACGCACGTGCTATCATGGGAGGAAGGAGCGCCGGAAGAGAGAGCGGAGTCTTCGCGTCCCCTACATTTATATCCTCCTCCTTGGGCGGTACTACAGCATGAGGTCATGTGCTAAGGTTTTCTGCTCCTCCCTCTCAACAATAAACCCATTTAGCATTACCTTTAACTAATAAAACACTAAAATGTACGAAGTATATAAGTCTAAATAAAATGAAAGTATAAGAAGAATAATTAGAAGATTTAAGATCTAAAGATCTAAAGATAAAGAAATACATGCTATTCTATGTCTCTAAATGACCACTAGATGGTAGTATAACACAACTAATGAGACGCTATTGTTTAAGATTTTAAAAAATCCATCACAGGCTTCATTCATGTGAAGGACTCATCCATATATAGTAAAACTAACCGTTAGTTGTAAAATAGGTTTTATTAGGGCTCAGCACTGAAGGTGCATGGAACCCCATTCAGCCTGCTGCCATTTTGAATCGAAGACGAGGCTGTGAAGCACAAAAGTGTTGTGCACCAAAATATTGGTCATTTAGCCGATGAAAAGAAGAGAAAATAAGTTTCCACAAGTCACAAGAGCATAGAAAAACTTGGATTGTTAAAGTTAGACAAGACATTTCACCTACATTTCAGGTAAGACTATTTATTAAACGGTTATTGTGGCTCATCTCTTTAGCAAACCGATTTTTTTTTACGTTTAGCACGTTAGCAAGTTTATCTTCCTTATTATTATCTTCTACAACCAAAACTGAATTATACGATCTCAATTTGGTGTAGATTACAAAGAACACTAGTGTGTTCGTAGCATTTCGTTCTGGGGTGTTCGATAACGGCCTGGATCCGGAAGCTAAGGGAAGGTTCAGTCCCATCACTGTTTACCCAGACTTCACAGACCAAGGAAAGGAAACCTTGATATTGTGGGGGAAAAAAATTTTAAGAATAAAATACATACAAGTTTGCAATTTTAGCTAGATTCTAAATGCCTTTCAGACATTTACGATTAGACTGTTTCAAATAAGTAGTTTGTGTAGTGTGTAAAGAGATTATCAATATTTAGAATCTCAGTTATGTTCAGAGCATTGTTTTTTTATTCTTTCAAAGGCGTTTGATTTACTTCTCTGCTGTAGAAAAGGACTTGGTCATAAAGATCAGGATAAAACTGAACTTAATAAAGAAAAAACTTTAGCACTTTGCTAATGAGTTAACAAACAATAACAGTTTATTAAAATAGTTTTAACTGAAATTTCGATCCAATGTCCAGTCTAGTTCTAACAATCCACATTTTTCTAAATTCTGTGACTTGTGGAAACTTAAGTTTTTGCCCTATCCTCAGTACATAACAATATTCCAGAGTGAATGCTGGAGATCCAGAATCCCTCACAGCTCATCTTCAATTCAAAATGGCGGCGAGCTGAATAAGGTCCATTGTAATTGCCAAGAGCATTATTGTTTGTGGCTTTCATCGAATTGTTGAGGGTCTAAACCTGCTCAAAAAGTCACAGAATTTCTCACACATGTCTGAACTGGTGGCTCGAAAATTCTGGCTATTTGACAAAGACTTTAACAAACTCGTCTTAGAGATTTTATCTGTTCATCTCCAAACTCTATCAGTTATGTCTTAAGACATATGTAGTGTTTAAATGACTTTGTTAAACTATGTGTCCACGACATTAGCCAAAAGTCGATTTTGACATAAACAGGAAGTTGCTAATACCGTATTTTTCACCATATAAGACGCACTTTTTCTTCCCCAAAACTGAGGGGGAAAAGTGGGTGCGTCTTATACGGCGAATGCAGAGCGCCGCGGAGCAGAGGGCAGTCACGGCCGTAGGAGAGGCGTAAGAGAGTCCATGGCTTCGGCCTCGCTCCGGAGCTGTTGGCCTTTTAACATTTAAACATCTGCCCTGACTATCCACAAATGCATTTAAAGATAGGAATACATGTATTGTGACTAGTAGTAAAATATATTTTGATGGGCGTAAAGACATTTAGAGATATCTTCAATTGTAATTGCCCTAGTAAGAAAGTGAATTTGAGATATCTCCAATTATATATTGACTATTCAAAAATCTATTGAAGAAATCTGCAATATAATTAGAGATATCTCTAAATCATTTATGGCTAGTCGTAAATCTCCATTGACCTTCATTGAAAAATATTTGCAGATATCTTCAATTGATTTTTGACTAGTCGCAAATGTATTTAGAGATATCTCAAAATATATTTTTACTAGGCGTAACTCTTTAAAGATATCTGTGGTGTAATTAGAGATATCTCTGAATCATTTGCGACTAGTCTTTAATCTAATTGCAGATATCTACAATTGTATTTCAGCTAGTCATAAATCATTTAGAAATATCTCCAAATGTATTGCAGATATCTTTAAAATAGCTAAAAATAAATCTTTAAATGCATTTGCAGATAGTAAGGGCAGTTGTTTAAATGTTAAAGGGCTTGCAATATGTCGGCCATATTTGTACACCCGGCGGTGCGCGCTGACGTCATCGCCCATCTCTGCTCGTCGATCCTACCATAGCGCGGATCGTAAGGAGCAGGTAAGCAGCTGCATTGTGCCAGCTATTATTACTACTGTGGGGGCAATGTTACTGGCTATTACGGTATTACTAATGTGGGGGCAATGTTGCACTGGAACAGTGATGGTGATAATGAATGGTGGACTTTAGAGTGATGAGTGGGGGCAAAGAAAAAAATGTACTGGTATGTTTGTCTTGTTGTTTTTTACTGATCCAAAATACGGTAGATCCGATCTGTGACTCCTGATCCGTGGAACGATCTGAACGGTGAATTTATTGACTGTTCATGTTACATGTTTGGCATATAATTGTTCTTAACCCCCAAAGACCCACATATAGAAAAAGCCTATAAAATAATTTTTTGGCCTTAGAAACATTGTTGTAGGAGGTCATTGATTCATAAATTTGTGTGTTTTAAGATTTTTTAGTTTTTTGAGACTTTTTACAGAAATGTTGCCATATGGCAACGTTGGGCCTTAGGGGTAGCAGAATTTCACTGATTCTCTCACTATGTCTCAACAAGTTGGTGGGATTTTAAAGCTCTTTTTTTAAGTATTTATTGCTAATCTATCTTATTTCTAGTCTGTACAAACACATACCAATATCATATGACAATAAAAAACTAAATACATATATTTTTATATGGTTTATTAAATAATGTTTATAAACATCCTATAAAAAAAATAAAACAGCGTTACACAAAGTTCCACCCTAACAAAACTTATGCGTTTTTTTTTTACACTATTGAGTTTTGTACAATCAATGCCTAGTGATGGTAATCCCAAAAGCAGTTCTTGTTTTCTGACAGGCAAAGACGCACGTCGCACTTGATGCAAAGTAAAGAAGTGTAGCCAGTGGTTCAGGATTTCACCTGAAATCCTCAAACCATGGTCGAAGTTTCCACACTTTATCATTTTTTTCCTCTTCTGATACCAACAAATTGTTCTCAAAATGTAAAGATGCCAGTAGAGATTGGAATCTGTTACAGGACATAATATCTGCAACAGGGGCATATCTGGTGTCCGTCTCTCAATACACTCTGGCTCCCGGCATTTGTACTATGCCCATTTTGTGGTACATACCAATCAGTTGGTCTATTTCTGTTGTGCAGGTGTTTATGGATACTCCTTTTTTTGAAAACTGTACTTGTTTGTTTTTTGTGGCAATGATTGGATCATCTTTTCCGACACAAACCTCCGGAAGTACTCAAGGGGTGTATTTGGGCAGATGACATCAGAACTAATTGACTGTCCTGAAAAGTCAGTGTTGGGGGTGTAGAATTCTTTTTTTTTGCAAGCGATATCTGTTGCGGGGCACAGTCTGGGGGGCAAAGTGGCAGATGTTTATTGGGGAATCAATGTTTATTGGGGAATCAATGTTTATTGGGGAATCAATGTTTATTGGGGAATTTTGGGGGGAATCAAAATCCTCCTCCTCACTCTCATCTTCAGTGTCCATCTCAAAATCACTTTCCCCGTTTTGCATGGCCTCAATGACGCCACAGATTACATTGATAGTCTACATTTTAAAAGAACCTATTTATTCAAACAATAGCGTCTGGAAGGCCTAATGGCCTATGGATGACTCTCTAATTGCCCATCACCTATAGCCTATTGCTGACTACTGATTGCCTATGCCCCTTATTTTACATGACTAAGCACCACATCCCTCAAGATATTATCACACTGCCCTCAGTCAGGAATAACATACAGAAAAAAGGAATCCAAAACAGGATTAGGAAAACAGAAATGCATTAGTTATAGAAATTCTATAAGCTACAGAAACTTGGAGCTTACTTGAAATAAAGCAGTAATATAATTAAAAAATGTGTAAATAAAACGTTTGATTACAAATAGTTGACACAGAATGTGTAACAAACTTTTAAATGATAAAAAACTGATGTCTGTGCAAGTTTTTGATGTATAGAAGAGGAATATCAATTGACTGAATGGGGATGGTACATAGGGGAATTCTGCTACCACTAAGGCCCAATGTTGCCATATGGCAACATTGATAAAAGTAGCTAGAAATAAGAGATAATGTATAAACTGAGAACTACAATGACATCAAGGCAATATTTACATCTTACTTTACATAGAAAAAAATACTGGAGGTGTTTTACTTACATGAATCTTGTTTTATTTCACATCTGAGGAACAGGGTGAAGTTGCTATGTAAAAATCACAAAGTGACTAACTTTGTGGTCCGTTAAAAGAGCCTATTTGAATATTCTTTCAGTCAAGGACATCACCAGGCTAAACAATAAGACTCATTCTTTATGTAAATGTGGTTTGTTGAAGGATAGAGAGATTTTTAGGTGTGTTTTCCCTAAGTTGTAAAAAATGTTGCCATATGGCAACACTGGGCCTTTGAGGGTTAAACTGCTGTTAACTTTTACACAGTTGATATAAAATATTTTACTACAGTATTTGTTTCAGATTTTTTTTCCCTAGATCTTCCTCATTTACATGGAACATGGAATATCCCATTTTCTTCAATTTTTTCTTCAATTTCACATTGAGTATGAAGTACATGTTTGCATGAAACACAAATGTAAAGGACTAAAGCCTATGAATAAAAAAAAGTTAATTAGAGCAAGTTTCTAAAACCAATAAGAAGTAAGTTATTTTGTATTTTCTTGTAAAATATAGTATGATTCCAGGCTTCATACTCCTACTACAGATTTTATATGATGTATCATCTAAAGTTTGTGGAACATACAGGTCATTTATTGTCTCTTAAATAAAGACTGGCTACAGCGCATAGTGCAACACATTGGCCTTCGAGTGACAATAGCTCCGGAGGTGTTTTTCAGCCCTTTGATCACTGTTTGCAGCCTTAATAGGGTGAGAGAACAAAAAGAGAAGACAATCTTCGATCAAGAGGAGAGAGGTCAAGTCCAACGTATAATCATCATTATCGGGATTGGAGATGTTCAAAAGAAGAATTGATGATTGAAATTTAAAGTATAGAGGAAAAAAAAGTTTCTGCTTGAAGATAATTCATTTTATTTATGACGTGATAAAAAAAATTTGAATTGAATGTGGTCAACATTACAAATGCAAACACATTTAATACTGACAAAACAAACTCTACATTAAAAGTCTTGCAGTTGGCAAGTACGTACTTCTTTTGATCAAGAAAATTAATGCTATAAACTACCAGCACTGACACGGACAGCAGCCAATTTGCACAATTCAGGTGGGAAGTTGTAGGTCATTTTTTCATAGAATGATATACAGTGGTACCTCGAGATACGTAATTAATCCGTTCCAGGGTGGCTTTCGTATCTCGAAGGTATCTGGGAGCAAGTTTTACATGTAAAACGCCTAATCCGTGCAACGGCTCTCAAAAACAACCGTATAAGTAGATGAAAAAATGGAAAACCAGAGAAAAATCAAGTAACGTTTCTTCAATCCTTAAATCTACACATTGTTAATGTAATAAATGATAATACGTAATATGCAAAATACGTAATATGTACACAAATGTGAAACCTTACCTTGCAAACTATTTCACGAATTACAAACACCAACACGGTTTCTAGTACAAGCGTAGACAGTACCGAGCGTGTGAGAAGAGATGGAGAGAGCGCTTCTGAGAATGCGTCACAGGGTTTCTCTGAGTTGTGCTACAGAACAGCACTTTCCACGTTATAAACATTATTTTTTTACGAAGCCTTGACTAACATTTCTTATAGCACATTATTGGTAATCTATACATAATGTTTCGCTCGACTTAAAATGTTCTAAAGCTTATTAGCCCCCTTTAGCACTGTCTGCATTGAGAGAATGGAGCGCCAGGACCCCGGAAGCATACAGCGACGTCAGACTTAACAAGTGGATGATAGAGCAGAACTGTTGGTGTTTTTCGTATCTCGAGAGCAAAATGTTTCCCGCGAGACCTTTCGTATCTCCAACATTTCGTAACTCAAAGCATTCGTATTTCAAGGTACCACTGTACTTGGCTTGTTTATGTTTCACATGCATCTACAAGAGTTTTGTTCTTTATTTTTGTAAAAATAACAAGTTATTATCCAAGCCGAGGCTACCACTCATTTGCTGATTAGATATAATGAGCTTTCCCGTTGAACTTCATCACTTTTTCCACTCTAGCAAAAAGGCTAACCGTCTTTAACCAAATGAGTTACTGTAGAAGTGAATGAGCTTCCTTTACAAAACTCCAAATTACCCCCGACTCTCACTGTAAAGTAAGAGAGAGTAACGCAAACCTAAAAACTCACACAAAGCTCTCACCTCTGCTAACATTTGCAAAAGGTCCCTCGACATCAATGAGACTGTGGGCGAACTCTGGGCCCCTGTGAGTCTGCTGTAACTGCATCATACTGCCCATGGAGGGCTCACTGCCCAGCACACCCCCACTCCAATACTCGCACTGTGTTCCAGCTGCTGCACACAAATTACACAAGAAACAATGACTTAAAATGTTTATTTGTGTCCGTGATAGAAAATTGCAATAAAATTTAATCTTAAAATCAATGATGATACTAAATAATGTTAGCGAGTTATGTTAAAAATATGACATGCTAGAGTGTGACTCGTCAGGTGACGCGCTTCCTGTTTAATAGCGGGTTTTTAAACTCGCTCAACTCACTCACTTAATAACAGTACAAATACACACATTTTACACAAGTTAATAAATACATAGACTCATATAAATAAAATATTACACTTTTACCTGCTGTGGTGCCATTTTTTCATATTTTAACTTGCCATAAATCAATGCAACCCTAGATTTAAATAATATTAATAGAGTTACCGTATTTTACGCCGTATAAGAAGCACTTTTTCTTCCCCAAAACTGTGGGGGAAAAGTGGGTGCGTCTTATACGGCGAAAGCAGAGCACCGCGGAGCGGAGGGCGGTCACAGCCGTAGGAGAGGCCGCATCTTCGGCCTAGCTCCGGAACCGTCGACAATGGCAAGCACTTACATTATTAAAATCTTTAATTTTATTGCAGATTTCTTCAATAGAGTTTTGAATAGTCAGTATATAATTGGAGATATCTCAAATTCACTTTCTTACTAGTGCAATTACAATTGAAGATATCTCTAAATGTCTTTACGCCCATCAAAATATATTTACTACTAGTCACAAAACATGTATTCCTATCTTTAAATGCATTTGCGGATAGTCAGGGCAGATGTTTAAATGTTAAAAAGGGCTTGCCATACGTCGGCCATAATTGTACACCTGGCGGTGCGCGCTGACGTCATCGCCTATCTCTGCTCGTCGATCCTACCATAACGCGGATCGTAAGGAGCAGGTAAGCAGCTGCATTGTGCCAGTTATTATTACTAATGTTACTGGCTATTATTAGTAATGTGGTGACAATGTTACTGGCTATTATTAGTAATGTAGTGACAATTTTACTAGCTATTATTAGTAATGTAGTGACAATGTTACTGGCTATTATTAGTAATGTAGTGACAATGTTACTGGCTATTATTAGTAATGTGGGGGCAATGTTGCTAGCTATTATTAGTAATGTAGTGACAATGTTACTGGCTATTATTAGTAATGTGGGGGCAATGTTACTAGCTATTATTAGTAATGTAGTGACAATGTTACTGGCTATTATTAGTAATGTGGTGACAATATTACTAGCTATTATTAGTAATGTGGTGACAATGTTACTGGCTATTATTAGTAATGTAGTGACAATGTTACTGGCTATTATTAGTAATGTAGTGACAATGTTACTGGCTATTATTAGTAGTGTTGTGACAATGTTACTGGCTATTATTAGTAATGTAGTGACAATGTTACTGGCTATTATTAGTAATGTAGTGACAATGTTACTGGCTATTATTAGTAATGTAGTGACAATGTTACTAGCTATTATTAGTAATGTGGTGACAATGTTACTAGCTATTATTAGTAATGTAGTGACAATGTTACTGGCTATTATTAGTAATGTAGTGACAATGTTACTGGCTATTATTAGTAATGTAGTGACAATGTTACTGGCTATTATTAGTATTGTAGTGCCAATGTTACTGGCTATTATTAGTAATGTAGTGACAATGTTACTAGCTATTATTAATAATGTAGTGACAATGTTACTGGCTATTATTAGTAATGTGGTGACAATGTTACTGGCTATTATTAGTAATGTAGTGACAATGTTACTAGCTATTATTAGTAATGTGATGACAATGTTACTGGCTATTATTAGTAATGTGATGACAATGTTACTAGCTATTATTAGTAATGTAGTGACAATGTTACTAGCTATTATTAGTAATGTGGTGACAATGGTACTGGCTATTATTAGTAATGTAGTGACAATGTTACTGGCTATTATTAGTTATGTAGTGACAATGTTACTAGCTATTATTAGTAATGTAGTGACAATGTTACTGGCTATTATTAGTAATGTAGTGACAATGTTGCTGGCTATTATTAGTAATGTGGTGACAATGTTACTGGCTATTATTAGTAATGTGGTGACAATGTTACTGGCTATTATTAGTAATGTGGTGACAATGTTACTGGCTATTATTAGTAATGTGGTGACAATGTTACTAGCTATTATTATTAATGTAGTGACAATGTTACTAGCTATTATTAGTAATGTAGTGACAATGTTACTAGCTATTATTAGTAATGTAGTGACAATGTTACTGGCTATTAATAGAAATGTAGTGACAATGTTACTGGCTATTATTAATGTAGTGACAATGTTACTAGCTATTATTAGTAATGTAGTGACAATGTTACTAGCTATTATTAGTAATGTAGTGACAATGTTACTAGCTATTATTAGTAATGTAGTGACAATGTTACTGGCTATTATTAGTAATGTAGTGACAATGTTTACTGGCTATTATTAGTAATGTAGTGACAATGTTACTGGCTATTATTAGTAATGTGGTGACAATGTTACTGGCTATTATTAGTAAGATGGTGACAATGTTATTGGCTATTATTAGTAATGTGGTGACAATGTTACTGGCTATTATTAGTAATGTGGTGACAATGTTACTGGCCATTATTAGTAATGTAGTGACAATGTTACTGGCTATTATTAGTAATGTAGTGACAATGTTACTGGCTATTATTAATAATGTAGTGACAATGTTACTAGCTATTATTAGTAATGTAGTGACAATGTAACTGGCTATTATTAGTAATGTAGTGACAATGTTACTGGCTATTATTAGTAATGTAGTGACAAAGTTACTGGCTATTATTAGTAATGTGGTGACAATGTTACTAGCTATAATTAGTAATGTAGTGACAATGTTACTGGCTATTATTAGTAATGTAGTGACAATGTTACTAGCTAGTATTAGTAATGTAGTGACAATGTTACTAGCTATTATTAGTAATGTGGTGACAATGTTACTGGCTATTATTAGTAATGTAGTGACAATGTTACTAGCTATTATTAGTAATGTAGTGACAATGTTACTAGCTATTATTAGTAATGCGGTGACAATGTTACTGGCTATTATTAGTAATGTGGTGACAATGTTACTAGCTATTATTAGTAATGTGGTGACAATGTTACTGGCTATTATTAGTAATGTAGTGACAATGTTACTGGCTATTATTAGTAATGTAGTGACAATGTTACTAGCTATTATTAGTAATGTGGTGACAATGTTACTGGCTATTACAGTATTACTAATGTGGGGGCAATGTTACTGGCTATTATTAGTAATGTAGTGACAATGTTACTGGCTATTATTAGTAATGTAGTGACAATGTTACTGGCTATTATTAGTAATGTGGTGACAACGTTACTGGCTATTATTAGTAATGTAGTGGAAGTGTTACTGGCTATTATTAGTAATGTGGTGACAATGTTACTGGCTATTATTAGTAATGTGGTGACAATGTTACTGGCTATTATTAGTAATGTGGTGACAATGTTACTGGCTATTATTAGTAATGTGGTGACAATGTTACTAGCTATTATTAGTAATGTGCGGACAATGTTACTGGCTATTATTAGTAATGTGGTGACAATGTTACTAGCTATTATTAGTAATGTAGTGACAATGTTACTAGCTATTATTAGTAATGTGGTGACAATGTTACTGGCTATTATTAGTAATGTAGCAACAATGTTACTGGCTATTATTAGTAATGTAGTGACAATGTTACTGGCTATTATTAGTAATGTAGTGACAATGTTACTGGCTATTATTAGTAATGTAGTGACAATTTTACTAGCTATTATTAGTAATGTAGTGACAATGTTACTAGCTATTATTAGTAATGTAGTGACAATGTTACTGGCTATTATTAGTAATGTAGTGACAATGTTACTAGCTATTATTAGTAATGTAGTGACAATGTTACTGGCTATTATTAGTAATGTAGTGACAAATGTTACTAGCTATTATTAGTAATGTAGTGACAATGTTACTAGCTATTATTAGTAATGTAGTGACAATGTTTCTAGCTATTATTAGTAATGTAGTGACAATGTTACTGGCTATTATTAGTAATATGGTGACAATGTTACTGGCTATTATTAGTAATGTAGTGACAATGTTACTGGCTATTATTAGTAATGTAGTGACAATGTTACTGGCCATTATTAGTAATGTAGTGACAATGTTACTGGCTATTATTAGTAATGTAGTGACAATGTTACTAGCTATTATTAGTAATGTAGTGACAATGTTACTGGCTATTATTAGTAATGTAGTGACAATGTTACTGGCTATTATTAGTAATGTAGTGACAATGTTACTGGCTATTATTAGTAATGTAGTGACAATGTTACTGGCTATTATTATTATGTAGTGACAATGTTACTGGCTATTATTAGTAATGTAGTGACAATGTTACTGGCTATTATTAGTAATGTGGTGACAATGTTACTGGCTATTATTAGTAATGTGGTGACAATGTTACTGGCTATTATTAGTAATGTAGTGACAATGTTACTGGCTATTATTAGTAATGTAGTGACAATGTTACTGGCTATTATTAGTAAAGTGGTGACAATGTTACTGGCTATTATTAGTAATGTAGTGACAATGTTACTGGCTATTATTAGTAATGTAGTGACAATGCTACTGGCTATTATTAGTAATGTAGTGACAATGTTACTGGCTATTATTAGTAATGTAGTGACAATGTTACTAGCTATTATTAGTAATGTGGTGACAATGTTACTGGCTATTATTAGTAATGTAGTGACAATGTTACTGGCTATTATTAGTAATGTAGTGACAATGTTACTGGCTATTATTAGTAATGTAGTGACAATGTTACTGGCTATTATTAGTAATGTAGTGACAATGATGGTGATAACGAATGGTTTTCTTTAGAGTGATGAGTGGGGGCAAAGAAAAAAACGTACTGGTATGTTTGTCTTGTTTTTTTTACTGATCGAAATATTTCGTTGACAAAAACGAGAAGCTGACGAGTAAAATATGTCTCTGTTATAACACAACGAGACGCGCTCAAGTTTTTATTAACGAATACTAGAAGCGCTGTGCACACATTGCACCCAGCATCTGCGGTTCCTACTCCCCAGGTGACAAACATGAGAATTATCGTTCTTTTTGGGGATCATGATGACAACAAGATCGGCTTTTGTGGTAAGAAACGACGAAATGATTCTGCTGCTAATAACATACACGGAAGCTAATAGACCTGCGACTCGCAACAGGTGTTCGCTAATAAAAATCGCAGCTTATTTTGGCCTGGAGTTATGAGCAAAACTTTAAGCCGACTATGAATTCATAAACAATCATGTACCTCTAGAGATTGGTGACGTTTTTTTCCACCAATCTTTAGATTTTTTCCAGGGGTTTGTGGCCAAGGTGTGTTTCAGGAATTTATTTTTGAATTTAATTACAAAACTTCAATTGCCATATTTTCTTATTGCTTTTAAATACTTAAGTACATGTTTAAATGTATTTGCTCCATTGCTCTTATTTTAGGCATACATATGTTTATTGTAAAAAAAAAATACAGTGTCAAAATGCCAAAGTCAGAATGTTTTTGTTTTTAAAAGTCCATTGTGTTAACACTTTATTTTGCATAATTCTTAGTAGATCAGATATATATGTATCATTGTATTTTTTGATAAAAAGCATATCAACAATGTGTGAAATGGAGCATTGATTCATGTTTAAATAAACAATTCTTAACATTTAAAGAATTAAAAAATGCATTTGTAGCCAACTGAATATTAATCTACATTGACTAAAATATTTTCTTTTTTTGGTGACTGAAACGATTTTGATTTTCATCAACTAAAAACTTACATTTTAAAATGACAAAAATGTGACTAAAACTACGATAATTTTCATCAAAAAGACCAAGACTAAAACTTAAATGGCCAACAAAAACAAAACTGTCTGTAAAAAATGGCTCCCCATGGACGAGAAATGTCACAAAATCTGAGAAAAGGAATCATTTCATTACAAAAATGCTGAGAGCTACAAGTAACAAAATACTGTAGCAAAAATTGATCCGAAAATTGGAGAAAGATGGAAGTGCAACCCTTTTACAGAGACCTCCATGCACATGCCACATCACCCATTTTAGGAAATGTGGGCAGAGGGACACCTGGAGGTAACCCGGTAGTTTCCATTCAATCAAAATCAATATTTGAAATAGAAACACAAATGAAAAAATTAATTAAGAGGTAAATGTACTTTTAGCATATCAAACCACAAATGTCCACAGTATAAAAACATCTGTGTGTTTACGAGTAATGACAGTTAAATTGGTACCTAGAGAAATATCAGGACATTTAATCACATATACATCACTCATTGGGACCTCTGTGCTGACCTTTCCTGCATTTATAACAAATATTGATGGGTAATGGTCAAGTTCTTACTGGTGACAGTGGTGTGGTTGTCGTCTGAATCCGAGTCTGCAGGATCGTAAATCTGAATGCCTTGTGCCTGCAGCTGCTGAAGTTTGGACTCCAGATCTCGTTTTGCCCTCAGCAAACCCTGAATCTCCTTTTCCTTAGTTTCACGGAATATCTGTCCGAAAATGGATGCAAGGACAAAAATTGCTAAAAAACTCTTTGGCAAGTTAACCTAAAGCGATCTTTCAAACTGAAAACGATTTGTTACAAGCCCTAGCTTGGTTCTTTTTCCTCCTCAGTCTCCTGCAGATTTGGGTTCACACTGTAATTTCTGATCCGGAGCATGTTTGCGTATTTGTGTTGCCTATTTTATAAAACTTGTAAAAAATACCATAATGCACAGCAATGTTAAAGATTTTTTTCATCGTAATAATAAGAGTAAGTGGTTCCATTTTGTGTGTGTAGCCCAAACCAGACATTTTTATTGAAAATACAAAACCTGAAAAATCACATGTACATAAGTATTCACAGCTTTGACGTGAAGCTCTAAATGGAGTTCAGGTACATTCTGTTTCCACTGATCATTCTTGAGATGTTTCAGAGAGAGTTGAGAGTTCACCTGTGGTAAATTCAGTTCATTGGACATGATTTGAAAAGGCATACACCTGTCTATATAAGGTCGCAGCTTTGACAGTGCATGTCAAAGCACAAACCAAGCATGAAGACAAAGTAATTGTCTGTAGACCTCAGAGACATTCTCAGAGCAAAAATTGCATCAGTAGTGCTCTTCCTGGGCATGAAGCCATACTGCTGTTCACAAAAATCCACTACCCTTCTTAGCCCAGCTTCCACTACTCTTTCCCAAAGTTTAATTGTGTAATCATCAACTTTATGCCTCTGTAGTTGTTACAACTCTGCACATCACCCTTGTTCTTAAAGATTGGTACTAGGACACTTCTCCTCCATTCCTCAGGCATCTTCTCACTCTCTAAAATCCTGTTGAATAACCTAGACAGGAACTCCACTGCTGTCTCTCCTAGACACTTCCACACCTCCACTGGTATGTAATCTGGACCAACAGCCTTTCCACTCTTCATTCTCCCCAGAGCCTTTCGAATCTTTTCAACTTCCTGCTCTACAATATGCACCTCTCCCCCCTTCTTTCCCTGTCATTCATATAATATAACCTAAACGGTATGTATTGAACCGTTTCGGTACGGCCTGTTCGGTTCGGTACACTTGCGTACCGTTTCGGTATTCGGTATTTTTATTAAATTATATAAATGTATTATTAGCGCGATATTAAGCGCAGTGGAACTATGTTCCTAGGCGAGTTTCCGCACGGACGCTATTGAGTGAAACACAGTAGCGCTGCACGAGTAGCTGTGAGAAATGGACACAGCGAAAGAGAAGCCAGCGCTTGAAGACACCTCACTACGGTCTCCTGTTTGAGAACACGTTGGCTTCTCTGTTAAAATACATAACGGGGATAGACGAGTGGATGAATTTAAAGTTGTATGCAGACATTATTCCATGGAGATCGGGCAGGCAACACATTTAATATTTTTTACTGCTGGAGGTAGTCACAGCAACCAGATCTGTAAGCTTAATCTATCCTATCTATCCTAACTAGTTGCAGTATTTCATTTTTTATTTAAAAAATGTGCTTTTCTTTATAAAGAGTGCAATTTATTTAAAATATCACCCAAAAGTGTCACTTTTATTTATTTTATGCAAGAATTCTATTGTGTATTGGCAGCTTTTCAAAATAAAGATTATGTAAGTTCTTATTGTTTTGTACCGAACCGAATGAACCGAACCGAGCTCTCCAAGACAATGTACCGAACCGGATACGATTTTAGCGTACCGTTACACCCCTAAGTGGTATACTTGAGTATTTTTACCAATGGCTTACATTACTCTGAAATGGTTCTATTATAAATTATGTCACAATATATATCGCAATCGTAAGAGGCTGCAAAGTATATTACAATATGAATTTTAGGCCTTATCGCCCATCCCTACTGTGATCATTTGCATACAGGTTCAAAGCCTTGTACAGGCAGCAAATGACTAAAATATTACAAAATACAATACAGTATTAGGGATCAATATACGGCTGTCAATATTAACTTCGCATCCAAAGGAAAACGTGTACAAGCTGCTTCTTACCAAGAAAGAGGAGCCAGGAATTGCAAAAGCCTGCTTGTAGATGTAGGCACTGCAGAACAGTAGCAGCACATATCCTGTATGCTCGGTCTTGTAAAACTGCAAAAGCTCTGCCATCTCTTTCAGCTCATCCAGGTCAGACGGGAACTTCAACCTGAAACAAGTGTATGGACCTCCGTAAACATGCACAGGCAATTTTAAATTCAGGCTATGTTCACAAGAACCCAGGACTTTTCAAAAAACACGATTTCAAAACCGCAAGTATAAAAATAAATAAAATAAAATTGACTGTTCCTATGATATGGGCATTTTTGTGTCGTCAAAGTGAAAGTGAGGGTCTCTCTACAAGGCTGTGCGTGTTGGAAGGTGCACGCTATCCACGACCAGTGAGACTCAGCAATCATTTAAGTTTTGCATGGCCGACAAGTGAACCTCCACAACAGGCAAAACATCAAACGTGATTTCAGACCTGCGGGAGCTCCATCCAGATCTATTCGCTAAAAACAAACAGAGTTGTTTCTGTGTTCGAACGTTAGTACAACCATTAAGTTCAGGCGCTCATGCACTCGGACAGTGCCCTTTTTAAGGCGATGAGTGAAGCCTCGCATATTAACCTAAATGACGAGACGCTCGTCATTTCTCAATTAATAAGTGGATTCCCCACAACCTCAGCGCAGCCCGGGGCACAAGTTCAGAGGGGGCGCCCACTCGATCAGCACAGTGGTACCCCGAGATACGAATTCTTCGAGTTACGAAATGTTCGAGATACAAAAGGTCTCGCGGGAAAGTTTTTGCTTCAAGATAAAATTCGGGATACGAACAATAACAAATATTTCAGCTCAATTTTCCACTTGTTTGTCTCACTTCGCGCTGTGCTTCCGTGTCCTTGCGCTCCTTTCTCCCTTTGAAGAAAGTGTGCTTTAAGAGGCTGATACGCCTTAAAATACTTTAAATCAGTTTTAAATCAAGCGAAACATTATGTATAGATTACTAATAATGTACTATGACAAATGTTAGAGTCAAGGTGTTTCGAATGATTTTACTTTTAATTATGGTAATATTGACATTACGTGTGTGCCAGGGGCAAGAAGTTTGTGGAGCGGAGGAAAGCAATAACAGATGGGTGATTGGTTTCCTGCTGTGACTGCTTTAGCAATACTTTAGCTGTGTCTTTATTTCATTGCAAATATTATATTTACACTGTATATAATATTATAAGTATTGTCTTAGTAGTTGTAATAGGTTTACCAGCGTTCGATTGTACAATTTTTTATCACGTTCTGTCCATGATCCTTCTTCCAAATCACAGAAGTGCATCTTTTCTTTCTTTATTTCCTCGCATTCTTCCGCCGTTTTTGGCAAACAAAAGTGTTAGATTTCAGTGCCAAGACACTTGTAAATAGTGAAAGAAGATGTTTATACACAGAGAGCCCCTGTGAGTTTTGTGGCAGCAGCAGCAGCAGGCAGGGGGCGTGTCACCGTCTCAATCACAGTCATATGCAAGTAATAAAGTTTTTATACACAGGGAATATATCCAGCTTTATAACAATAATGTTTTTCAAATATAGTGCCATTTTTCTAATTGACATTATATAACATTGGTTTTGTAAATATAGATTTTCTGTAATCTTAAAAATCTTTTGAATAATTGAATCTTTTGAATAATTTTGAATAATGAGAAACTTGATGAAAATTACAATCCGTTTTTTATTTAATTTTTCTTGTTATAACATACTGTTCTAAGCAATAATAACATAAAAATAATTATTAAACTAAATATTTCCCAGATTTTACTGGAAAAAAAAAATTATACAACCACTATTCACTAATACAATGATTAGGCGAACTGTCATAATTTCAGTATCATGATAAAAGAGTTAAAGGGTTAATGCACGTGCTTCACATAAAAGAATATTAATGTTCACCTCTCGTTAAAATAAAAGTTATAAACAACTGTGTGCGCCCTATTACTAATGTGGATCAGTAATAAACTTAAGAAAGAGAGTTTAATTTTACCAGCATTTATATTAAAATATGGATCCAATGTCTGGAAAACTAACATTTTAAATGAAATATTTAAAGCTAATCAACATCAATTCTAATCCATAAAAATAAGAATCGAATCACCCAATTGGTCACAATACCCAGCCCTAATATATATATATATATATATATATATATATATATATA
>SRMA01027109.1:816430-1042551 GCA_007224835.1 Danionella cerebrum | reverse complement strand
GACCCTTTTTGTTTATTTGCTGTTTTATGTCGGTTTTGTTTGATCACGGGTGGCACAATAAAGACCTGGTTTGTGAAGAAGCCTTGTGTACCGGCCTCTCTCTGCTAATAGATCAACCCTCAGAAAACCACATTTACGACATCTTGGTGGCAGTGGTGGGATTCCAGTACTAGATCTGAGAGAGAGTGCCTTAACACCGTAAAGTACACAAGTGCAATGCCACCCAAACGCAACAACGGGCCGACAACATCGGAGGATATGGCGCAGCCTGATCAGACAGGAGGGCCTGGTACAGCGTCTGATTCTGAGAAGGAGGACCTGCACAGCCTAATCCGCTCCTTCATGGTGAAACAGCAGCAGAGAGAGGAGAGACAAGAGGTCAAATGGCGCCACCTCCATCACCAATTTACGCAGTTACAGGCCGAGATGCAGCAGATGCAAGTTAACTTCACCCCCAGAAGAGGAGAGATTGAATCATCATCAACAGTAGCGCCACCTGCACCTCCCCACCCACAGGGCCAAGCACCCCTACTGAGTACGGCTGAACCTCCCCAGCGCAGTTCGTTTGAGGATCAGGCGCGGGGTGTGGCACCCCGTATGTTACCCTGGAGCCCCGGAGAAGACATTGAGCAGTACCTGACCACCCTTGAGAGGATTGCGACGGCATGCAGATGGTCCCGAGACGATTGGGTACTTTACCTACTCCCACTACTGTCTGGAAAAGCAAGAGCAGCCTATGTCTCCATGAGTCCAGACGAATCGCTGGACTACGATCTGGTGAAACAAGCCATTCTGATAAAGTTTGATGTTAGCAGAGAAACATATCGACAGCGTTTCAGAGACTGCTTCATTCGGAGTGGAGAGAGCCCCAAGGAACTACAGGTCCGTTTAACCGAACTATTTGAAAAATGGATTACCCCTCAACATCGCACCAAAGAAGAGGTCTGTGATCAGCCTGTTCTTGAACAGTTCCTGAGGATGCTGAACCATGAGACACGCTTCTGGGTCCTCCAAAACAACCCGGAGACCTCCAGAAGAGCAGCAGAGTTGGCCGACGCTTACATCACCGCCAAAAAGTCATCCTGGGGTCCGAACCGTCCACCTCGACGTCAAGAGCTACCCGGTAAGTCTGGGGTTGATTTTCGGTGTGGTCAGAACAGGATTAATGATGACTATGAAGCTATTTCAGCACAGCCCAGATCAAGCGAACAAACAGACTCTATTAAACATCACGCCGATATAGTGTGCCATGCCTGCGGCCAGAAAGGCCATAAAAAGCCTAATTGTCCAACGCGCCGAATGACTAAAAACAGCTTTTTCGTTATACCGGTGAATGATGGAGACACCAGCAGCAAAACTAAGCAAGAGGCTGTCCTTCAGGTGAAAATAGGCCGCAAAATGTTTACTGCTCTGATCGACACAGGTGCAACCCAGACAATAATAAGACCTGAATGTTTTATTATAAGGGAGAGCACGGTTTTTCAGAACCAAGTAAAAATCAAATGTATACATGGAGATGAGAAATTATACCCAGAAACAAGTGTCGACATCTACATATCAGGTCAGGCGTACCGTTTAGCTGTGGGGGTCGTGGAGCATGCACCATATCCTGTAGTGTTGGGAAGGGACGTGCCCACGTTACTGGATTTGCTGCCACATACTGAAAAATCAGCAGATGTTATGGTGGTCACGAGGTCACAGCGTGAGTTGATTACTAACTCTGAGTTTTGGGAAGAGTTACCCTATGCCTCCTCTCCAAAGACTAAGAAATCACGTCGTGAGAGAAGGCGAGAGAAAATCAAGGGCACAGTTGTCACTGAAACAATTCCTAGGCCTGAGACTGAAGCCTTACTCCCCATTCCTCATGACATTGTGAGTTTGCAGCGTAACGATGAAACATTGGAAACGTTGTTTGAAAGAGCTCAAAATAACTCTAACAGCGTTCTACAGTTACGTGATCAGTTCGTGCTGAAAGATGACCGTTTGTATCTGCAAAGTCAAGAAGGAGAGAGGTTGGTTGTACCACAAGCGCTCCGGTCTAAGGTTATAGAGATGGCACACGCTATACCCTGGTCTGGCCATATGGGTCAACAGAAGACCTATGAGAGGATCGCATGTAGATTTTTCTGGCCTGGCATCTATAAAGACGGGATTGACTTTTGTAAGTCTTGTGCAGAATGTCAGTTGGTGAAGCCGGCAAAGAGGGGAGATCGCGCACCGCTTATAAGCTTGCCGATAATTGATGTGCCATTTCAACGTATCGCAATGGACATCGTAGGACCCCTGGAACGCTCGAAGAGTGGATGTCGGTATATTCTGGTGATAGCCGATTATGCTACACGCTACCCGGAGGCATTTCCTCTAAAGACGATTAAAACAAGGCAGATAGTTAATTCGTCGATGCAACTTTTCTCCAGAGTTGGTGTCCCACGAGAAATTTTAACAGACCAGGGGACAAACTTCACGTCCAAGCAGATGAAGGAAGTGTGTGGGTTATTAGGAATAAAGTCAATTAAGACCACACCGTATCACCCACAGACCGATGGGTTAGTTGAGAGGTTTAATCAGACACTAAAAACCATGCTTCGCAAGTTTGTATCCAGCAGCGGCGATGACTGGGACCACTGGTTACCTTACCTCCTGTTTGCCTATCGAGAGGTGCCCCAGACATCAACAGGCTACTCACCGTTTGAACTGCTATACGGGAGGCGAGTTCGAGGGCCACTGGACATCCTAAAGGAGACATGGGAGAGTCATAATGGGCCGGAACGGTCAGATGTTTTATCTTACGTCTTGCAGATGCGTGAGAAGTTGGACTCTTTGACCGAGGCAGTGGCTGAGAACCTGGCAAAAGCGCAAAAGAACCAGAAGGAATGGTATGACAAGGCCAGTAGAGTAAGAACATTCAATGTGGGTCAAAAGGTTCTCTTACTTCTTCCAGCCCCTGAAAGCAGTCTTCTGGCCAAGTGGCAAGGGCCATCTCTGATCAACAGGAAGGTGAGCGCAACTAGCTACGAGCTGCTGATGCCCGAGCGGAGGCGGAAGAAACAGATTTTCCACATCAACCTGCTTCGTCCATGGTTGGACCGAGGAGTCTCTGTAGCGGAGGCATTGTGGACACGTGTAGTGGAGTCCGAGGAAGAAGTTGAGGAGGCCTACTTCCCGGTGAAAGCCCAGTCGGTGTGTCTTGACCTGAGTCACCTGAGTGAGGAGCAGCAGCAGGAGTTGCAAAGACAGATACCCGCTGGGCTGTTCTCTGATAAACCTGGAAAAACCACCCTGATTCAGCATGACATCCGGCTGACTAACCCGGAGCCAGTCCGTTACACCTATGGAAGGATCCCAGCGCGATTGGTGCCTGCACTAAAGGAGGAGGTCCAGTCGATGCTCGAGCTAGGAATCATAGAGCCCTCGAAGAGTGCTTGGTGCAGTCCTGTAGTACTTGTACCCAAGAAAGACAACACCTTGAGATTCTGTGTTAACTACTCCAGACTCAACGCAGTTTCTAAGTTCGACCCATATCCCATGCCCCGAGTCGACGAAATGATTGAGAAGTTAGGCAAGGCTAAGTTCCTAACCACTCTGGACTTATGCAAGGGATACTGGCGAGTTCCACTCACGGCCTCAGCCAGAGAACTCACTGCTTTTAGAGTGCCATCAGGGCTGTACCATTTTAAATATTTGCCATTTGGTTTACATGGGGCCGCCGCCACATTCCAGCGCTTGGTGGACCGAGTACTGACGGGACTGGGAAACTTCGCAATAGCTTATATCGATGATATCGTGGTGTTCAGTGAATCATGGGAGGAATATGTAAAGCATGTGAGTGAGGTGTTCCAGCGCATACATTCAGCGGGCCTAGTCATCAATGCAAAGAAATGCCAGATCGCACAGTTTGAAGTATCTTACCTGGGTTATCTGCTCGGAGGGGGTTCCATCCGTCCACAGAAGGACAAGGTGCAGTCCATTTTAAACAGTCCTGCTCCAACCTCCAAGCGACGAGTAAGGTCATTCTTGGGTCTCGTTGGTTGGTATCGCCGTTTCATTCCCAACTTCGCTGCCAAAGCAGCTATACTTACCGACCTTACTAAGAAGAGCTGCCCTAACAAAGTCAAGTGGACAGCTGCGTGTGAGGAAACATTTCAGGAGTTAAAAACTTACCTGTGCCGAGATCCAGTTCTTCGGAGTCCAGATTTCCAGCAACCTTTCGTGGTACAGACCGACGCTTCTGAGCAAGGGTTGGGCGCTGTGCTCCTCCAAGGGCCAGAGGAGGACCGACGTCCCGTGCTCTATATCAGTCGCAAGTTGTTCCCACGAGAAAAGAACTACTCAATTAGCGAGAAGGAAGCCCTGGCTATTAAATGGGCTTTAGACTCCCTTAGGTACTATTTAATTGGTCAGGAGTTTGTTTTAGAATCTGACCATAGAGCCCTTCAGTGGATGCACAAGATGAAGGACTGCAACGCACGGATCACCAGATGGACCATCTCTTTGCAACCCTTCCGATTCACGCTACGCTATTGTAAGGGAATCAACAACGTGGTAGCGGACTATCTGTCACGTTATTCTGAAGAGTTGCTGACTTAAGGTGGGGGGTGTGTGATAATGTGCATAGGCCCATTGTCCCATTTTGTTGTTTTAAATAATCTGCACACACAGAGTATCCTTGTGTATGAATTTTAATATTGGTGGAGTAGAAGCTGGTGTAAGCCATGTGGTGACAGAGTTGATGTGTCCTGTCCTGATTGGATGAGCCCGGGATGATCCATTCTGGAAGAGAGGGGACACATTTAAGTATTAAACTTAAAACATGGTCTGTATTTTGTGGGATATTTGTTTTGACCATTTATTTGATTGTTATCATTTGTTTTGTTTAAGTTTTAGGATGATTAAAACCTTATGATGTATGATTTAGTAAGTTAAACATTCTTTTTAGAGAATATGAGAGGTGGACTTACCTGCTGATGGTTTGGTCCAATTGGCATGCTGGGAAACCAGCCATATTTAAGGGCCTGCTGTCAGTGCTCGTGAGGCCTCATTGAGGGAAGGAGAGAGACGAGCTGTGGACGCTGCACCAAATATTGTAGCCTGGCATCTGGGACCTTACTCTTTTGAGAGAGTTCACTCTTCTACATTTAGTTAGTTTATCTTGAATCCCTCACAGCTTAAGTTAAGTAGGTTTTGCTGTTGAGCATTTGTTTATTTGTGTTTTGAGCTCAAGTGTTTTGTTTGTAGACCCTTTTTGTTTATTTGCTGTTTTATGTCGGTTTTGTTTGATCACGGGTGGCACAATAAAGACCTGGTTTGTGAAGAAGCCTTGTGTACCGGCCTCTCTCTGCTAATAGATCAACCCTCGGAAAACCACATTTACGACAGATGGGTTAAATGCAGAGCACAAATTCCTTGTATTTGGTCCTAACGTCACTTTAATTAAGAACAATCTTCAGCTCAAAGGACACTAAGTACTGGAAGTGATGGGATGTCTCAACATCATCAATTATATCAAGGATTACATGTCCACTGAAGATCTGGGGTTAGTTCCCAAAGAACCAAATTAGCTTACTACCTTCAAAAGTTAGGTGCAACTGCAACTTGAACAAAAGGTGTTCCCGTCAAATTGATTTATATTCCCTTTTTTCTGTTGATTCATGAAAGTAAATAAGTTACACTTACATTTGAAAGGTTTCATTGTTTACAGCATTTTTCCTCACCTGCCTCAAACATTTGGACAGTACATGTAACCTAGACTTATTCTGGACACAATCATTAATCATAATTTTAACAGTAAACTTTGCCAAGAAAATAATATGACTTGTTTTTTACCAAAATTGGAAAAGATGGGCATTTTACCAATCTCATACCAACCTCTGATCAAAATTTCCTTCCTGAAATACTTCGGAGGTTTGTGCATCGTGAAGGAATCGATCCCAGCACTCTTTTTTAGCCTGGGTCAAAGACCGCAGCATTTCCCTTGAGGTAACTTCACTGGAATGCCCCTTGATTCTTCTCAGACGGTTTTCTGTAGTATTCCAACATCACATTTTGTTACAAAAGCAAAAATCTACACAATTCCTAAGAATGAATGATAATAATCTTGTGTACCCAAACTGGCGATGTAAACATCAGAGTCAGCCATGGGTTCCCATGGACTGAAATCTGTGGGTCTGGATGAGTTCATCTGATTGTTTCCTGGAGAAGAAGGTTCAAATGTGTCTGTAAAGAGTCCTCCATCATGTTCTTGGGGCTCGGGCAGACTGGAGCAGACCTCTGACCACAGTTCACCACTAGATCGAACCGCAGGGCTTTCAAAGTCGTCAATCATCACGCTTCTAAAACACAGATGACAGCCATTTATATGTATTGTAGGGTTGCATGCATGTAGAGTAAGTATATGCACATCACCGTTAGCTTTAGGAAAATAAATAAAGCCATTAAAGGCTACAGTCGATGTTGACATGGATTATAAGCAAGATATAAAGGAGCTGCTAAATTTTTCACACAATAAATGGCAGCATTCACGCTTACCTTTAAGTAAAAAAAATCTTTCAACGTACCTTAGACCCAGCTATGTTTATTACAAGAACAATTGAATAACGTTGAAAATACAGCTAGCATAAAACACTCACTCCTCTGACTACAGCGCAACGGAGAGGCACGGATCCGGGCAGGGATTACCAACTTAATTTGATTGGATGTTAAACATGTCCGTCAAGATTCTCGTCATTTTGATTGGTGAACGCGATCATTTAGAAATACAACTTCCGTTTACTCTATCAGTATGTTGACATCGGGAGAGAGGATTTTGATCTGACTCTTTATCGTAAGGTGACCAAAAAAGGTTTTTGAAAGAACTTTGAAAGTGTTACCGTAACTTAAGCGCTTCACTGAGCATTTGTTGCTCAGTTGCATGCTGTTGAGAAATTGACGCATGACGTTAACTGCGTTTACAGTAAAGACATACTGTATTTACTTTGATGACAGCGTGCAAGATTTGAGTGTGCCCTGATCCTGGTCGCAGACGCATGGTCTGAGGTCTGAAAGCAGGTAGCACAAAATGATAGAATTTAAAATAGATTAGTTATAATAATTCATAAAAATAATTAACATCACTTTTAAAACTGTAGATGATATTGCCATAAAAAAACATTTATGACAAATACCCTGTTCTCATTTAGAATTTTAGACCCATCACAAAATATGTCTTGTCTTGTTTTGTTTTCCTTATCCTCTATGTGCAAGAGGTGCTTGCTAGGCAATGCAGACGGTGCTCAGGCTGGCAGCAGTAGCAGTCCCTATGGGTTTGCTGCTCTCCAGAACCATGGCCTGGATGTCTAGTGGCAAAACACATGTAGAGCTCATCACTCGTTTAAAAGGTCTGTGGAGGATCTGTCTGTTTTTCAAATAATGTTAATAAAGTGTTTTTAACAATGACATCTATTGGTATTACAAATGGTTTTTGTTGTATAAAGATGTCAAAGAATATATTCTTTTGAATGACTAATAATTTCTATATTCACCTGATATTTACATTAATAGAACTATGCAAATACAGCATAAAAGGTGGAAGTTCTTGGAATAAAAGTATAATAATTATTACCTGGACACAGAGGATCTTTGTACAGATTGATCTGTTGTTTTGTTCTAGATCATGGAGTCATTCGGAGTGACAAGGTGTTTAATGCCATGCTTGCAACAGATCGAGGGATATATTCCAGAGACCACCCATATGCAGACTCTCCCCAATCCATAGGTGATTTACAGGTTTCACTGAAAAAAAAACCAACACTTTGAAATATCAAGGCAAAATGCATCCAGATTTCTCTCACAGTCTCCCTCTTTTTCCCTATCCAAAGGTTATAAGGCTACAATCAGTGCACCTCATATGGTAAGTCCACTTCTTGTGTCCACAGCTGTTAATTTTCACTGGGTTATTAATTATTTACTTTCTGTAAAGCATGCTCATGCTCTTGAGGTTTTGAGCGACAAGTTAACAGATGGAGCATCTGCCCTGGATGTGGGCTCCGGTAGTGGATATCTCACTGCTTGCTTTGCCAGAATGGTATGACTGGTCACTTGTGGATTCAAAACATATATCTATTTTAGGCACAATTTTGAGTAAAAATGTACTATTTATTATTGTGGTTTTCTTTTTAAATGATAGGTAGGGCCATCTGGAAAAGTGGTGGGAATAGAACACATCGAAGAGCTGGTCCACAATTCTATGAAAAATGTCCAGGTGGATGACCCAGAATTGCTTACATCTGGACGAATTAAATTAGTGGGTGCGGAATAAAGATAATGTTTTATGATGTAATTAACGTGCTGTAGAAATTAAATTTGATTTTCTTTTTTGAATAAGCCATTGTTTTGTTATCCTTTTGTCCTTAGTGGGTGATGGACGGTTAGGTTTTCCAGGGGAAGCCCCCTATGATGCCATTCATGTTGGAGCAGCAGCTCCTACGCTCCCTAAAGCCGTAAGCTCATTAAATATAATTTAAGTATTTTTCACATCATCCTATGTGTTCTTAATTTAATATGCTCATCAACAGCTACTGGAACAGTTGAAACCTGGCGGGAGGCTTGTTTTACCTGTGGGCCCAGAAGGTGGAAGCCAAGTTCTGGAGCAGTATGACCGTCAAGGCGATGGGACATTCCTCAGGAAAGCTCTGATGGGAGTTGTATATGTCCCTCTGACAGACAGACGGCGTCAGTGGCCCGGGTATGTGTATGTGACTATGAGAATAATCAGAACCGTTGGTAGTTCTTTGTTTATGGTTGTTTAACACAGCATTAATCTGTCTGTTCCAGTGATGAGCTCTGATTGCAGTATGGTTGCCCTGCAGGAGATGGCGCTGGTGCTGTGCTTCAGAAAGTCTGTAGATTGGAAGGAAGGTGGTTGTCTTCTCACAACCTTTGCCTATCATCAACCTTCTGTGGATTGCCCTCTTTCTAGGGTGAACATTTAAGTTCAGATACAGCAGTAACACGACTACTGTACAGAAAGTAAAGATGGTGGCCCTCCCCTAATTGAACCGAGTGAGCTAGAATGTAACGTAAGTTAACATCTGAAGTGTGTGATATTTCTTGAGTAGCCAGCTTTAATATCTAATAAGTACAATTCTAAAAACTGCTGCAATGCTATCATGATAAATAATTTTACTCCTGATTTAAACTAAAGTCCTATGCTTAGTTTTCAATAAATTGAAAACAAATGATATTGGAAATTGTTATTGTTGGTATTTAATTAGCTGTATTTTGCTAGCAGATGTTTTGTATAGAACCAAAATGAAATATAAATGATAAATTACTTTTAGATTTAAAATAATAAAAGCTTTATGTGTTTTTCTTTTAAGAACTGTAAAAACACAAAATGCTAATTTTACACAGATTCATTTTATAAAATGAGTGTATTTCTACTTACACATATGTACCGTTTTGTGTATAATTTTATCCTTATAGCTTATTTTACTTGTTTGAATATATACATCATACACAAAACATAAATGTGCTTAACATAGCAAGACAGTACAATAAAGTGAAGTATCAAGAAATGAATAAAAAATTCAAATAATAAAACAATTACTAGAAGTATTTTAAAAAATATACATTAATAATATATTGAAAATATACATTGTGACGCAGACACATAAAACTATTTGTAAACAAAGCGCGACGTGTGATGTCATCAAACTACGACGGACGTTGCTGATCCAGTGAATTACGTTTCACGTGTGTAAAGGGTGAAATTGCGGAGATAAATGCGATGGTTAGTTTTAAAGACAGACTGGTTTTCTTTTTTGAGACCCAACTGTTTTATCAAAAACGTTAGCTTTCAAACGTTGAGATTCCAACACACCATGAGTTTCACAGAAAATAATACTCAAGTGAGCGCAGAAACGCACGACATGGACGCGGAAGGAAAAGACGTATGTGCTGCTGCAGACAGTAAAGGTAAAACAAACTACGGGAAGCGCAAGAACGAGGAAACGGGAAAAGCTGTCAGTAAGAAGCGCAAAAGGGGTGGGAGGCAGTTGCTTCCCGGACAGCGGTACGTTCCTCCGCCGCGTAAACTCAACGCGGGCGTGAGTTTCAACCAAGAACACTTTGCGGAAACATCCTATTATTTTGAAAATGGTCTTCGCAAAGTACATCCGTATTATTTTGACTTCAAAGTGTACTGTAAAGGACGCTGGGTTGGGAAAAGCCTTCAAGACGTTTTCAATCAGGAATTTCGTGCGGAGTCGTTAGATTATTACAACGCTGCTACTAAAGAGGGGAGAATAAGATTGAACGAAACACCCGTGAAAGACCTAAATGTAATCTTGCAGGTAAGAGATACCGTGATAACAATCACCACCAAAGGTCCATTTGTTTATTACGGTATTGTTCATTATTTTCACTTTTTTTTTAGAACAGTGATTTGGTGATCAACACCGTGCATCGTCATGAGCCTCCAGTGTGTGGGAATCCCTTGGAGGTTCTGGTGGATGATGGTGAAGTGGTGGTGGTGAATAAACCTTCCTCAATTCCAGTGCATCCCAGTGGTCGCTATCGCCACAATACGGTCATCTTCATTTTGGGAAAGGAGAATGGCCTTGTTGGCCTTCACACTGTACATCGGCTTGATCGGCTGACTTCAGGTGTGCTTTTGTTTGCTCGAACGCTTGAGGCTTCCAAAACACTTAGCTCGCTGGTTCGTGAGAGAAAGGTGAGTCACCTACTTAATAAGTGGTACGTTCTTAATTATTCATCATTGGACTGCACACCACAGCAAATTTTATGGTTGTTTTAAATTGTCCTAGTCATGATTCATTTAATAAAATACATTCGTTTTTGAGTCTGCAACCTTAAAGGGTCATGAGCCCTGACTGTTTCAGGCGTCTTCTGCCAGATGTTATTTTTTTCAAATATCGTGAATAAAAGATAGTAATTAACCAGGGTTTTTTAACGAGACATTATTTTTTTAAATAGTTTTCAACACACGCAAATCTTAGAGTTAAATGGTAGTTTAGTTTTATATGGACGAAACACACATTTTACATGTTTGTAGTTCTTTCTTTATGGTTGAGATTTTCCTTTTCAAAATGTATTTGGAGTAAGATATAATTCAGGTATCCATGGTAAGCGTTTTTATTTGCTGCAGATTTTAACCGTGCTTTTAATTTTTTTTTTTTTCTCAGTTAGAGAAAGAGTATGTGTGTCGTGTGGAGGGAGAGTTTCCAGAGGGCGAGCTGGTCTGTGAGGAGCCCATCCAGGTTGTGTCCTTCTTTATTGGTTTATGCCGGGTGGATCCCAAAGGGAAAGAATCTCGCACTGTCTTTCAAAGACTAAGCTATAATGGAGTCTCCAGCGTGGTGCGCTGTCTTCCTCTCACTGGACGCACTCACCAGATTCGAGTTCATCTTCAGTTCTTGGGCTTCCCAATCCTCAATGATCCAATCTACGCTTCCACTGCATGGGGCCCAAACCGAGCAAAGGGAGGGTTAATGATCAGTGAAGAGGGGGTTCTAGCGGCTCTCACACAGGAACATCGTTCAAAGGAGAGTCTACACTTGTTGGATTTGCCTGATTATGAGGTCTCTGAAAAGCATATTCCAGAACCAGAGAAACAAAAAGTAGCTCTCGAGTCAAAAGGTGATTCATGTCCTGACTGTTCTTCTAAAGTCTCGCAAGATGAATCGAAGACCGATTGTGACAAAGACCCAGAGAAGAACAGATCTGCAGATGAACAGTCTGTAGGTGAGTCAACAAGTCAACATGAAGACAATGACTTGAGACCTGATGAAGCTTCTAGAACTGCTGTAAGGGATCATTTATGTAGCGAGTGTAAAATTGTGAGAATGGACCCAACGCAGAAGGATTTGGTTATGTACCTACACGCACTGCGCTATAAAGGACCTGGTTTTGAGTACTCCACTCAACTGCCAGACTGGGCCAAAGAAGATTGGGTGCAGGAGTAATCTAAAATCTGATGGCACTTGAATCTATTTGACAAGGAGGCTTTGTATTCAAAATAAATTTTACTTTACATAGTTTATAGACAGTACTGCAGTAATGTTCAGTTTCTTCTTATTTTATTTTCCCATTGCCTAATATCTGTAACAGACTTGAATATCATCTGAAGGTGCAATAAAGTAGACATTTTGGGAAGTGAAAACTAGTTCCAGAAGTAATGTTGTTTAGAAAGCACATTTACAAGTTCAGAAACTGGAATGAATATGTACCAAATCCTGCGCTACACATGAAGTGAAACTGCAAGCATTTGTTTCTTGTAAATAAATGTTTATAAGCCCATTCAAGCACAAACGTTTTAGTCAAGAGTTCGCACAAATACAGTGGTCATTGGTTTCAATGTATTTAACTCTTATAACTAACACTAACCAACTCATATATTAAATAATGGCTGTAAATATGAAAATGTTCATAATGTCAAAAACAATTTGATGCTAAAATACACTGACCTATTTAAAAGACCACATTTTATTGAGTGGGTGATTATAATAATATGTTTATTTTAATATGTTACCTTGCACGTCACGCATTTTTTTTATTTTATAAAATTTAGATGGTCACCATTTCCCACAGTATATTTTAGGTTCGGTTTGCCACCAACTTAGGGTAAACACTGTAATCCTCACCAACTGAAACTATTCAAGCAGATGTAAGATTACGTATAATTTTTATAGATTTTTTTTTTATTAACAATAGTTCACAAAACTTCAAATCTGACTTGAAACAAAGTCAACAATGGACTGTCCACATCAACAAACATCATGATACAGATGCACAATTTTAGTAAGGAATTTACATTTGAGCACTTAACATGCCTTAAAGTTTAGAAACACATAAAAAGGCTGTGGTCAGGTCATTGTCGTTCAGGCACAGGAACAAACCCGTTTACAAATTTTGGATGAGTGTGTAAATACTTTAACCAATTTTCAATGGCCTGGTTCTGTTCATCCAAGATTGTTCTTATGATTTGGGACTGATTTGTTCCTTCCCAGAGCTTGGTTGATCTTCCACAGATCTCTGTGCACACTGTAACTTATTATTCACACTTGTTTGTTTACTTAACTAGATGTGTACATAGCCAAGATGGTGAAAGAGGAAGATGAATCAATGTGTGACATGGAGTTAACTCTCTTACTGTGGGCGACAATGTTTGAATCAAAAACAACACATTTATGCACAACAAAAATGACTTTTCTGTGGTCTTCAGATGCCACATCACATGTAGACAGCTGCCAATTTTGAGCTGCATGGCCTGTCAATTCGTTACTGGGATCACTGGAGCTGCTGTCCTTTGAGAGTGGTAGTTGTGCACTGTTCTCTGCACCCTGTTTGACTGGGTTGGGAGTTAAGGGTTTCAGGGCACCGTTCATCCTCTTTCAGCTAAGCTGGTGCACCTGGGATGACTGAATGGTGGGTCGCATACTTCGCTAGTGCACAAATCAGTTTATAACAAATTTCTGAGGTTTAACAAGCAGCTTTGGATTTTTGTAGTTCTGATAATGACTGTGTTTATATAATATGAAACGTGATTTTTTTTTTAATGTAAAACATTTATAGTCAAAGATGCAAGTGTTAAAATGTCAACTGGCACAAATCGAGCAGGATTTTCCTGATGTGGGTTGTACTTGTGCTTTTTCATGCCTTTTTGTGAAATCCTTTAATATCCAAAACCGTCAAAAGGTAAAATTGTAGAGTGCACCTGAAAAGCTATTGGCTTGGTTTTGTAAAAGATTAGGCACAGTTATTCATGAAGCATTTTGTTTATAGTTCAAGGCCCCTGAAGAAAGGCTACTGTGGGTGCAAAGTATTGTTCCCTTGACATGCAAGGCAGCATGCTGAAAACATGAATGAAGAAATCAACTGGTTTGTAACAATATTGCATGACAACCATTTAATGTGAATGCACATTTTAACCCACTAGTGTAGTCTAGTTCAGCTGCCACCTTCATCTCTTTTTATCCAGACATCAGGCATATCTGGTTTGCTGTTGGGAAGTATTACTGGAATGTCACTTTGAGCAGTTCTTGCTCTACCAGACCCTGGGGGTGCGAGGTCATATACAGTCTCCTTTAGAGACAGATGTAAAGTGTCCCTCTTCCCATTAAGGTGGCCAGGTTGAAACTCTTCCTCTGTGATGCCAGCTTTAGAGGCTGAGCTGCCAGGTTCCACTTCACTTAAGCTGGTTTCAATAGATTCTTCAAGTCCTTCCATGGAGCTTTGGGACTGACATGACACAAATTGTTTCTGTAGGCTGTCATCTGTTGAGAGTGATGTCACATTAACAGTGTCTGTAGTCTGTGTGATCATGATTTCCTCCATGCTGAAGGAAGATGATAATGACGCATTCCAAATCTGGAGACCCCCAACTGACCGTCTTTGACAATTCTTGCACAAAACCCCCTCTTTAAACCCATCTGGCGAAGAAGCAACTGCTGGATGCATTAGAGTCCCTTTGCATGGTGATGATGTGTGTAGAGCAGGAGAGGAGCTACCATCTCTAAGGTGTCTGTTACATGTTTCAGTGGTGTCAGCCTCAAGACTAATTCGATCGTAGTCGTTCCTTGGACCAAGTCCACAGAACTGAATGTCATCAGAAAGAACAGAAGGTCTGTTGGACAGCTTGCTGGTGCAAGTGCTGTTCTCAAAGCTGTCACTTAACTGGCAAGCAAGTGGCTGTAACTCATACTGTTCTGGCTCTCGTCCTGCATGTGGTTGCTGCCTTTTGTGGTGTTGATTAGTGCACAGAAAGCCTTCTCTCTCTTTAGTAAAGCATTTTTGAGCTTGTGAATCAGTGCCACATTCAAATGTTCCATTAGCTTCTGGATTAGTGATCCCGGAGTCCATAACTGAACAGGACACATGCATTTTTTCAATTGTTTGCTTTGAAACACAGGGTAGGGATATTCTCCCGCAATTACCCAAAGGGCCAAAAAAGCAGCACAATGACTGGAAAAAAAAGGTGGCAAAGCCACAAGCAACACACTTCACTAGCAGTAGGAAGATTCCAAGCTTCCTAAAAAGTAATGCAGTTGCAGGTAACATGACGATGCCCACGCAAAAATAAGCCCCTGCACCTGCAGCTACTGGGCAACCCATTCTCTTGATTGAATGTGCAACTTTGCCCAGTCTGTCACTGTGTGGGGCCAGGCTGTACGAAATGCAATAATTGGCTACAAAGTCAACAGAGAGACCCGCTGTGGCTGAAATGAAGAGTGCTTCCACACCATTTAACTGCCATTCTAAAAGCACAAGGAGCCCGATGGTAGCAAACACGCTTCCTCCGACTGCAATGGACACATACAAGCTTAATGGAATATTCCATGTTGTAAGTAAGAATAGTGCAAATGAAAGAGCTACTGAAAAACCTGCTACCTTGAGAGTCTCTGAACTCAAGCACTGCTGGAGGTCGTATAAGCTTAGCTGGCTAACAAACCACCCATTCTTCAGCCCCACTGGGGCAGAGGAGATTTCTTTATTAAACCATGCAAAGATCTCTTGGTAAAATTTGGACATCCTGCTGTAATTAAAGGTGTACATCTGTACAGTCTTGAAAATGACCACAAGAGCAGCAATTTGACCTTCTGAATCAAACTTTAAGCCTCCAGCACTTGACAAGTGCCCCTCTGTATGCTGCTCTGCCACCATCATTTTAAGGCACAGCTCAAAAACTGGTGGTGGATATGGAAAAGGAATATCATTGCAGCAAAACCTCAATGCATTGTCACTTTCTGAACAGCGACGAATTGAAACCCACTGAATCATGCGCTCAACCAAACAGATACTATCTTCTGCTTTGTTTTGGTCGGCAGATATTGGAGAATAGAAGCTCTGGTTTTGAATGTTTGCACACAGATCCCGCAACCACATTTGGGCTTGTGGACTGCTCATATTAAAGGATGGATCAAAGGCTAACGATTGATTACTTTTTGTATCAAAATGGTCATGTTCTTGTGGAATAATGCCCCAAATTATAGTCAACGTCATCAGGTCATCTTCACCCTCTTTCATTCTCTCAAACATGAACTGGTGGCGATATTCAGCATCATATCTCTCAAAGGGATGGCTGGAGCGAAACAGCTGAGCTGTTCTGCTGCCTGAGGTGGGTAATTTCATGCCAGGGTCTACACAGGCTATATAGGTACCTCCTGCAGCGAGTACGCCAAACCAACAGATCCATATGTATCGGAATTTCACCACCCCACAGGGCAGAATTTTTAAAAACAGTAGGTTTGATGTGTCCGAAAGCCCTCGCCCTAATATACGAAGTTTCTGTCTCATGGTGAACAGACATCGCTTTCTTGAACTCGTTTCCCAGAAATCTGCCTTTTTTGAGCAGCAGGGTTTCCATGGTGCTTTTGCAACAGAATTTGAAGACTGCACAGCAAAGCGTTCTTGCAAAACAAGAGAGCATGGAAGCCAAACAAGAGCAAATAAAGTGTTGATTAAAGAGGCACTGCCAAGAAATACAGCGTAGCATCTGACCGCAGAGATGCTGCTTATGTAGCCTGAGTAAAACGTGATGCTGGATGTCAGACCTGACCCTAATATCAAGTAACCAATTTCCTGTAATACTCGTTTCATTCTCTTCTCTGCAACAGATGGAGGGTTGTTGTTGAGCTGTAGCTTCCAAAATTCGACAAATGTTAGCGCTTGATTCAGGGAAGTTCCCAATAAAATAAGGACTGATGTTAGATTGAGGAGTGGAAAGAATGTCAAGCGAAATGCAACCTTGTAGAGAAAATATGAGGTGGACAGTGATAACATGACTGCAAGCAGGGACATCACTGGTATAAATATGGATTTCAGGTAAAGTCCCATAGTGAATAATAGTGCAAGAGCTGCAAGAACAGGATAGGCAGAGTCCCTTGCCAGGTAATACTTGAAAAGTTTTTGTTTGATTCCCAGATCCATTCCTGTTATGGTAGTAGTGCTGTTTGCAACCACATTTCCCTCTAAATTGTCCAAGTAAAAGTTAATTAAAGGATCCCCTTTTTCCACTGGTAAAAATACAATACTGTATTTCAGGGAAGGGACCTTGTATTCAACAGTCTGTGGGCCAAGGAAGTCTTTGTCTACTAGATAATGAAGAATCTGGAAGATGGTGGACTGTTTACAACGAAGTGGGACTGATGCACATCGACCAATCTCGCTTCTCTCGACACATGATGCCACCAGGCTTCTTTTATGATAGTAAGGCGCGCAGAACCTGAGCAGATCAAGGCTTTCTGAAACATGCTGTGCAGTCAGACTAAAGCAAGAAGAGATATTATTGAGCACAGCCAAATAGTTTCCAAGAGACCAACTTGGGCAGCACTCATTTTTCACCATGGAGCCGTAGGCCTCCGATCTGACCTGGCACAGTTTACTGAACTGTTTTCCTGCTCGGATCTAAGATGAAAAGCAAAAGAATTTGAATGGCATATGAATGAATAAACTTTTATTACCCTGTCCCTAGTTTACCTGAGTCTGTTCCATCTGACACATGGAATAAATTGCCTTTGGACTCCAGAGACTGGCAGAGTTTCCAGAGCGGAAGACCAGCCGAGCGTAGCTTTCTCCTATATAACAACAAATCACATGACAACTGAAAACATCACATACCATCATTGTGTTTCTATGTACTGGTTTATTAGTTTATAAAAAGCTAAGTAACGTCTCACCTGGGGCATTGCAGAAAAAGTTTTGCTCGTTGTAATCTCTGTGCAACATTCTTTTTAATCGTCCTCGAAGCTGAGGCTCTGATCTGAGGGATTTATCTCTGTATAAGCAAAAGAGGTGTTCAGCAGTATACATTGCTTTGCATTTTTCATGTTTTGGTGCCTCACAACCTGGAATTGCATTGGACTGAGGTTTGTTTATTGTGCAGCAAACACATAATTATAAAAAAAACTGAAGAAGTCAGTGTTTCTAGACACCTTTTTTGACAATCACAGGTCCAAGGTTGTTTTGATGATGGTTCCCACGTCATCACTGTTTTTTTTTTTTTTGCCTTTTCTTTTTGCAAAACTGCTCTGCCTCTTTGAAGTTGAGTGGTTTGCGCTTATGAACAGCAGTCTTTAAGTCTAACCACTGGTTTTCTATTGGATAGAGGTCTGGGTGCCAATTAGGCAAGTGTTGCCTGAGCAGTGTGTTTGGGGTCGTTATCCTGCTGGATGGTGAGCCTCCATCCTAGCCTCAGATCATGCAAAGATTGGCAACAGTGTTACCTTTTACCAATCTATCTTTCCCTCATATTTGACCATTTTTCCAAGTCCCGGCTACCGACATCCCTACACCATGACGCTGCCACCACGTTTCACCATGGGAATGGTATTCTTTTGGTGATAATATGTGTATGTTAGTCTCATCAGATCATAGAACCTTCCTTCATACACCTTGGGAGTCCCCAACATGCCATTTCACAAACTCAGAAAGTGCCATTTTGATTTTTTCAGCCATTTGCTTTACTCTGTCTACTCTGCCATAAACTCTATGGAGTGTACGGCTTGTTGTCATCCTTCGTACAGATACTGCAGTCTCCTCCAGGGTTACCTTAGGTCTTTGTGCTGCTCTGATTAATACCGTCTTTCACAGTTAGGGAGTTTTGGTGGCCATTGTGCCATGTTCTTTCCATTTAGTTACAATAGAATTCATGGTGCTCTTGTGGATTATCCAGATTTGGATATTTTTTAAACTCTGAGTTGTATTTCTGAATATCCTTGATGCCCATCTGTGTATATATCATGACAGATCATGTGGTATTTACATTGCATAGAAGTGGACATCCTTTCACTAATTTTCACTTTCTGAAGGTGATTAGTTGCACCAGAGCTTTATATGGGCTTCACATAAGCATTTGCACAATTAACAAAAAAATTAAAAATTCTCACACTCCACCAACATAGATTATTGTTTCCAACACTGAACTCCAAGCTGCAATGTAATCAAAGGGGTAAAAAGTACAGGCAAGATTTACCGTAAGTGACTTTGGTCACTATTATTCGGTTTCCTTATACAACCAAAGATAATGCTATTTTTGAACTTAAAATCACATTCTCTGATCATGTTTGAAGTTTAAAGGTGCATTGAAGTACCCTGGTGTAGTTCTGTCTGTGAGTTCCCATGGAACTGGAGACAGTAATTTTCCAGGCCCGGTGTTCTGCTGTAATCTCATCCAAGTTGCTATCCGGATACTGATGTCTGTTCCATGTGGTTCAAATCCCTGTGAGATTCAGTGAAATACACAAGATGTGAACTGAAACAAAATTTAATGGGACACCAGATGAAAATGGCACTTTTCCAGAAGTTAGAACAGAAATGTAGTTAATTGATGTATGTAAAAAAAAACAAAAAAAAAAAACAAATACTCATTTCTTTGCCAATCATCATAAATGTTTAAAATGGTGACTACTGAACACAAAGACCCAATGCTCTTGTGTGTAAAGAATAAAATACCCATTGTTTACGCCCAAAAACTGCCAGGAGTGGGATCAACAGAAGCTTAGGATCATTTAAAAGGTCAGACTAACAAAAAAAATGATGTTTTCAACAAGGTAAAAAGAGGTTTCACTACAGAGTTGGTCACCATCGGTTCCTTTCTGTGGGCGTGGCCTTGACCCAAACCACTATGGTGGAAAATAACAGATCGAAATCTAAAAAGCCATTATGTTACAAATACAATGATGAAACAATAAATAATGGTGAAAAATAAATGTAATATTTTAGAAATGTTTTTACTATATTATATTTGTTTAATGTGGTTAATCGTGCCGTCCCATAGCACACCATTACGTCGTCACTTTGCAGTTCTTTCTATTTTTTGACAAATTAAAAAGGTTCTCCTCAAATATAATACTTACTAATCATTTAGTAAACCTTTTAGTTTGTACCATGATTTTGAAACCTATGATGGAGTGCATAACATGCTGCAAGTTCATTGTTTTCAAGGAAAAATACACTTAGTCGACATGTATTATTTTCAACTTTAGATTTCAAGTTGTTAATATTAATTTCCAGTTTGATTTCAAAAGCTCATAGCTATAGCTAAATGCTAACAGCTAATCACATTTTTATCTCTGTTTCAAAGCTGCTTTAACATCTATTCAGCATAAAACTGTCTTAAATATTAAACTTGATTTCTTACCAACAAAGGATCGGAGAAGTCTGGAAGAGGCCCAATCAAAAACCCAGCAAGGGAACAGACAAAGAGGAGTAGCGCACTGGAAATGAGCACAGTCTTCGGGTACTCCACTATGATCTGGGCATAGCTGAAAAACCAACAGTAATGTTACAAACGGTAACATTAATCTATTATTATTCTCATACTGAACAATATATTCACTGGTGTAGAAGTACCACTTCAAATTTAAACAAAGAGGTGATTGTTATTATGACAACAGTTTTAGTTCTTAAAGTATCTCACCTCCTTGGAATCTTGTGAAAGCTGTCATTCCTGCAAAGGCATATTAAGCAGTTTTAGAATAATTTAAATGCATATAACGCATGATTTTTATCATGTGAAGGACTCAGGACCTGATTGTCACCATTTGATGCTGTACGGGCTTGTAGTTACGTCCAACATGAGATTCTTGATGCCAGTGGCACTGCATTTTACTGTGACATGAAGGCAAGTGGGAAGAACTGCAGCTGTAGAGGGTCTTCGAAGGACTCGCTGAGCAGTCTTCTTGATGTGCAGCACACATCTGACTTGATTGAGGATGTCCACAGCACGTGCAGTTTTTGTGAGGTTGTTGTTGATAACCAGAGGCCTTTGATTCTTGCCGGTTGTGTAACTTCAATGGATTGGTGTTTGGAATGGCCTCCTCAATCTTGAGCGGATGTATCTGAGGTTCAGTACCATCACTGTCTGGAGGACACAGTGAAACCTCAGGGATCGCACTGTAAATAAATGTTTTGTATCATTAAATGCTCCTTATTATGCAGTTATTGGTGATTACATCACATTTATTGGGGCTCATTGCCGAGGGTCCATAGAACCTATTGTAATTGCATAGAGGATTATTGTTTTATGGCTTTTGGTGCATTTTTGAGGGCCCCAATGGTCACTGAATTTCGATGTGTCAGAACTCGTGAAAATTTACATTTTATTGGGGTTTGAAAAGTATCAAAATGGCTCTGTAGCACCACCTAACACGTTTTAGCTTATGCCGCACTAACAGTTTGTCATTGGCGAATGTAATTCCTCACACACGTTCAAGGTACCAGAACTTAAAAATAAGTAATATGGATTGCATTTACAAAATCAATTTAAGGCATTGTTTTCAATAATTCTCGCTTGAATGAATCTCCTACATTGAACACAGTGCAACAAACTGGCCACCAAGTGGTGATGCCGCCACAGAGCCCTTTGATTGCTGCTTGCAGCTGTTGTCTGAGATCCTGATGTAAATTATTACTTTAAATAACTGATAACAATATTCTGCTGTTAAAGTTAAAAATACCAGTTCTGTGCATGCTCCACATTTTTGATGGTTTTTATATAAAGCACAGGTGTAGGCTGATTTGACAGCTCTTGGGCTAATTGGAGGTGTAGATGTGTCTGCGCTGTCAGAAACCCAGAGCGATTTATTTGCAGCCTATCAAATTTCAAGGGAGAAAACAGTTCAGTTGCTGAATAAAGAACGCTATCCATCTTTAGAGCTTTTAGACGTAATGGATCATCTGTGAAGCATTTTAGCAACCTCTATTGCAAGATGGAAAAAAACAGGAACGTTTTACTTTTAATACTAGCTACTATATAAAATATACACTTTAACTGTCTGCAAGAATAACAAAGTATTCATTCGTAGTATGGCACTCTATTTAAAAGGAGCGCTCAGGAAATCACTGCTTCAGACTCTGTTGATGCAGTTTACACATGCATCAATAATGTGATTATTTCCAGTAAACGGACATAACTGTAGTAAGTTATCCGCACACAGACCTTTCCCCTACAGATTTAAATTGTTTTTTGTTATCCCTTTGATTGTTTCCAATTGTGTTGCCATTTTATACTAGTTGTTTTACAACCCTGCCTTGTTGCCTCAATCAGTTAAGTTTCTGTTGGACATCTTTGACTCAGTGGGTGTTCAATGGGCTGTGGCCCTGACCAGGATTCAGTGGGTAAAGAAAACGGACTGAAAACACAGTAAAGTTGAAGGATTTGTGGTAAACCTGGAATATTAAACACATAATGGTCACATGTAACCAGATTACAATAACATTTAAGAGTAATGTAGCAATGATATTTTGTGGAGGCTAAGTAACTCATGTACATTTAGATCTGTTACCAAAAACACAAATAGTATTTTTAATTAATAGCAATTAATTGGGATTTTATCACGAAAAAAAAATTGCTAAATGCATAAACATGTTTTTTTAATGGTCAATTGAAATACCAATCATTAGATCAAGAGTGTTTGATTGTGTTTCACTGAAATATCGTCAAGGTACTGACAATCATAGAGAAATGTGGATTTGGTTATGTTAATTATATTCCTAGCAACCAAATTGTTTACCCTAGCAACCAATTTTCTAAACTCCATCACTGCTTTGTTATATGATGGAGACATTGGGATTTGTTTAATTAACTATAGTGCACACCCAACATTATATTGTCACTGACCCCTTAATAGCGACCAGGCTGTTTACCATAGCAACCGATTTGAGATATCTCTATCTCAGCTTTAGAAAAATCATAGAAACATGGGGGTTGGTTTATGTCACTCATTGTGATGTTGGCTTTTTAACAGCACTTTTACAAGCCAACATCGAAGTTCTAGTTTAAGACTAAAATTTTGTGTCGTCTGTAAGATGCCTGCAGCCATTTAAAGCAACTTAAACAATGGATAATTACATGAAACAATCCTATGATTAGCAAATCAAAGGCTGTGAAGAGAGGTGGAAATGATATACTTAGAGCTTTGCGATATAAAGACAGGTCTTCTGCAGAGGGACTCACTCTCACACATGAGTTAGGGTAGCTTTAGCTGGATTCTTTCCACCAGCGCTGGAAAAAGCTTGCTGCCATCTGCTCACTGTTACTTTAATCTACACATAAGTTTCATCATTCACGGTAACTGCAGTTCTAGTGAGCAGAGCAGGGAAGCAAAGCTCTCAGTGGTGTCACGGTCAGACAAACTGATAAGCCCTTTAGAATCAGTCATCGTACACTTCCACTTGGACTCATTGATCGCTGTGTGGTTTATTAGTATGGAAGTACCACTGATGAAAAGAAGCATTCTTGAAAAAATGAAATAATTTACTTTTCAAGCATCTTTCTAAAAATCTTGCTTGTCCATTTATTTTAACTTAGACTAATTGAAGTGTTCAAATAATATTCCGCAATAGTACAATCCAATTAAACAGCAAAATGAAATCTCATGTCATTCAGAAATAAATCAAACGGGGCAAACATATAAGCTTCACATCACTTTTTCTAACCAACTATGTTTGACCTTTCACTAGAAAATTAAAATGAATGTAAAAAAGCCTATGTTCTATGCCGTAGACATTTCATAGACACAGACCCCTACACAAAAGACTGACGTGCACCTATACAAAAAATTTTAATTTTGCACTGTGAAGATAGACTGTAAGATCTGGGATTGGAGAGTTTTGTAGCAGAGTGGCTGTAGTGACGTCATACATATCTGAGTGTCTCCACCATGAACACAACAAACACCAACACAAACCAAATCACTGAATGATTGATCAAAGAAGTCCAGAAATGTATCTGTATGACACTTTTTCTGAAGTACAAACACTGTCAGATGGCAGATCATTATAATCTCTATGACAGAACGTTAAAACACAAGTGAAGAACACACAAAGCAGGGTCCCTACATCGAATATTACAGGCAGGCTAAGCAGTTAAGTTTCTTATGTAGGCTTGATGCAGAATTTCGCTCAAGACATATCTGTTACTGGAGTGATGGTGAGAACTCATAATTTTCCTCTTGTCTGTGAGTAAATGATAATAGGATAATATAATAAAAATTGAATAACAAAAAAAAAACTTAAAGAAGTGACTCAAGTCGGAGCATCATCACTCATCAAGCAAATAAACAAATGCACTTCAGCTCCAATGGGTGATTTAAACCCCTATTGAAGGCATCAAGTAAAACCAAAATTATGAGAATGAATTCTTAATATTTAGTACAGACACATTTGAATTAAAATTCATTTTCAATATCAAGATGTTTCCAAAAATTACTTAATAATTACTAAAATTGTCATATGCCCTTTGGTTGGGGTTGGTCAAATATTAATGAACATAACGTTTACACAATTAACTTGCAATGCCTTTTTTGCCGTTGCATAATGGTTCTATGATCAATACTGTTAGATAATGTACATCAGCTATCAAATAATTTGGTATTAGCAGTATTTACCAGTAAATCGTGATATTTATTGTAAAACGAGAACCACTATTCTTATAACAATGTGGCTTCAAGGCATCTTAAAGAAGTGACACGTTCATTTTTCCTATTTATTCTCAACACAAACATATAATTTTGCGCTGGTTCACTTGGCTGACAAATTAGCATCCTCGCGCTGTTATCATCCTCACAGAGTAGCACCCGCACTGCACTGTACCTCTGAGCTGCATCCTCAGAAGGAGCCTCGGTCGAAGATGTGTCAGGGATTTCAGCATCCTCGCGCTGTCTGGAGCTGGACACCCGGTCCATGTTGACGTGCCTTTTAGAATGGTGTGTAAATGTGGAGGTTGTTAGTTGTCGTGTGTTGGGCGCGATGGGAGGCTGCGGTGGTCTCTCACTCTCTCCGACCGAGGATGTTGAGCGATAGCGCGCTGTTCTCTACTCGATCGACAGAGGGCGCGGTTGCTGCTAAAGAATACGTCTTTACGATTGGCGGATGTTTTTAGCCAAAGAGCGTTGCAGTGAAAATAAGGAGAATATACAATTTCTCTATAATATATTAAAATTATAAGTAATTATGGAAGTATTCCTTTGAATAATTAATGTATAATTGTTAAAGTTTGTTTATTTACAAAATAAATAACATCTTAAGATAGTTGGGGAATGTAGTGGCTCTGACAATGTTCATGTATATACTGTAGTCAAAGAATGCTTTAAAATGGAAGTGTCTAAAATGTAGTAAATGAACAAAAAGAATAATCTAAATCAAAATTTGATGTGACCAACCTTTGCCTTCAAAACAGCATCAACCCTTCTATGTACACTTTAGATCTAGAACTAACGTTAACACTGACCTTTTTCATGTAATACCAGACGCAAGGCAAATCTTACAGTGCTTAATCTTCAAGCTGAAGACAGTCCCTAATGTTTTTGTCTGTATGTTTGGGGTTGTTGTCCTACTGCAGAATAAATATGGACCAATCATACACCTCTCTGATGGTATTGCATGATGGATAGGTATATAGGATACAACATCATTAATCATGATAAAATCTCCAAAAAATGCAGCCCCTCATTCAAGGAACCTCCACCATGCTTCACTGTTGCCTGCAGACATTAAAAACCGCTCTCCAGCCTTTCAATGAACAAATTGCCTTCTGCTACATCCTATGTTTTTATCCATACTTGAGATACATGGGCATGTTTCTACATCAGAGGTATGGCTTTTTGGCTGCAACTCCACTGGTCAGACTTCTCAGAGCAGTAGATTGCTGAACCTGGGTCCCACTGGTTTCTGTCAGTTCTGAGCTGATGGCATTGTTTTTGTTCCTTCACTTTGTCTAAAACCTTTGCACAGTGTATATCATTTATGTTTGCTCTAAGAATTAAGCCCGTAGTTATATATGCTTTTAACCAGTAAGTTTTATGAAACTATACAAATATTTAAAAAATATTTTTTAAATATTAAATATATTGATATTGTTTTGGTCACTTTTACAGAAGTGTCTAGCTATATGTTTCCATGTTTTGTGTTTCTATTTAATAAATAGCCTACCTGCTGCAGTGCAAACTGTAAAACTTGTTTAAAAAAACTATGCAATCAATTTAAGCATGTTTGTTCCAAATCCTGCTGTTTCACTCATAACTCAATCATTATAAACTCCAGTGGCAGCTGCACAATTCCCCAGCTGAGAGCCTATGGGCGAGTTACATTATTTGTGTTATTTCTTCAGTGTATTTAAAGACAGAAACACATTTCCTTAATCTAATTGCTGTGAGAAAATGCCCCCATGGGAAAAGATGTTTGACACTGGGAAAGAAATGCGGTGTTTTCTCAAAATTGGCATCACTTTAACCTTGATTGTGCAGCCATAGCAACACATTATGATCTCTTTCAATGATATTATACACATATTTAAACAAGTAGTCACTTGTTTTTTTTTTTGACAGCACTTCAACGTTTTCTCTAATGCTTTGTGATGTAGTAATGGACTAAAGTGGTTTTAACTACTCAAATGTCACTGTAAATCCGTTATACTTAGGCCTTTGTGATATAATAATGTTCTTAAAGGAAGCTAAATCTTGCTCTAATATCTGCCAAGTACTGCTCTGCAGACAGTTCCTCTCTAAAAGTATTTTATTGCCAAGTGCATTTATTACCTGAACGAGCGTTACGTGTTCCACTCATTCTGGTCCGTTCAAAACTCAAACTGGTCAACAGTGCCGCTTGGCGGCTAGAACCAAAAGCTGAAGCGCTTTCTAACAGAGAAAAAAAGTATTGCATTATAGTTTTTGCTTTTTTAAAACGTTAAGAATTTGCAAAAAAAAAGCCCATTGGTCTCCGGTAATACGATAATATGAACTCTCAATAAAAAAAAAAAACACCGTGTTGCTATTGCTAATGTGTTATTGATATTTATGACTTAATCTGCCATTCAGCCTACACACTAACTCTTTCATGGTTTATTTTATGCTGCTTACCAAGTATTTCTTCATCATTTGTCTTTTTCTTACGAACTTAACAGTCTCACATGCTTTGCGTGTGGGTGCTAATGGACGTCGCATTGTGTGGGCGGTGATTATTTGTCTATGAACGGCACGACACGCCCAGTGGGCGTGACCACAACTCAGTTACTGGAGTAAATTACAGTGCGCACGTACAGTCAGTGTGAGAAGCATGAGCTGCTGTTTGACATTACAGAAACTCAGAGAGGGCATTATTTGCTTGTCATGATTCTCCCGAGGAGCTCCCTGTTTGCGTTTCTCCTTTTTTCTTTGTTGCTTTTATCCCTAACTGTTTTTGTAAAAAAATGGCACTTTGGTCTCCAGGAGAAGAAGCCTTTTGGTGATGCAGCCCGCGCAGATGGTTCAACTCCAGCGCACCACAGTTTGGATAAACAGCTCCAGGAAAGACAACAGGAACTTGAGCTCGTGGACATCGCTTTTCTTAAAATAAAATCACCAGATGGATTTATGGACTCGCCCACAGATCATAGTGTGAATTATGACTATAGAAAAATAAGTTTGGACAGCACTGCTAAAGCTGACATTGGATGTGAAGAACTCAATGGCGTGAAAGCTGTTGATTTCCTTGGTTCAGGTTACACTAAAAAAGTGATGAAAGCAGCAATGCCCGAAGGAGGGTTTGTAGCTATGAAATCTGTTAACCATCAAGGCATTGACATGAGATTGTGCGTGGAGGATTTTCAAGACTCCCAGGGGTGTCAGGAACTGGTGTCTTTCAAACTGAAGAAGGAGATCATGCTATTGCAGAGACTTCAGCACCCCAATATTATAGAGGTGGGTAACCATTGTGTTTAATTTTACTCTGTGTGCTTTGTAATTATTAGAATGAATTATTTAAAAGGGACTTGTTCTGTCCAGCTGAAAGGTCAATGTCAGGACAGCTCTGTGGTTGGAGGTATCACAGCAGTTTTGGAACAGGGAACACCACTTCAGATGATCCATCTCCTGCAGAGCCCCTGGGAAGAGCGCTTTCGGGTAAGAGCACCACCTCCCCCAGGCCTCCTATGGAGCATTAATCAGAGATTCCCCACCCACTGTCCCCCCACAGGGCATACCTGAGGTGGGGGTGGAGGAAATTCTTCAGTTTTAGTTGGATTAACTAGAGCCCCATCTCCATACCAGCTGAGCCTGATCAAATAGTAGCCAGGGACAGATGTCTGTCTCAGATGTCCATCCTTTCACTCTTCTTTGCCCTGAATGTTTCTCGGCACCGTTTGGGAGAGTAGGGGATACTGGTTTCTCTAGGCCATGGTGGATTTAATTTCATCTTCACCTCACATATAATGTACAAGAAGTAGGTGCTGATACTTGGCTCCTTTGATTTTTGATGGGTTCTGCTGATGACAAATGAGGTGAAGCTAAAGGGCTGTAATTGAGTGGCTCTTTGACATTGTTACCATCTCTAGGATAGCTTAACACGTGGTCGTGGTTGATCTTCAGAAGGTGTCTGCTTTCATACAACTCTGTTTTTGAAAAGCTCTGGCAAAAGTGTCATCCTACAATACAGCTGAGGGTGAAATTCTTTTCTTTCAATGATAAAACTTTGTTTACACAATAGAAAGGAGTCAAATTAGGGTTACTAGTTATGTAACTACCAACTTTATTACATAGAGTATACAGTCTTGAACAGAAACAAGCTAAACTCAATTAAAACAACTGGGGGAAATCGACAATATATCATAATGGTTCATTTATGTCCATCAATTTGTTGCATCAAATATGATCAGTTTGTTCTAATTTATATTTAATTGTTAAAGCTGAACTGTACAGGGTGAATAGTAATTGCTCGAAGAACAGGAAATTGGCTATTTTGCAAAATCCTCCAAAGATGATCTCTTTTGCTCGTGTCATACTTTAAAGAACTCCTCCTTGAAATTTTATCTGTTGATCTACAAACTGCATCAGTCTTATCTTAAGGGAAACAGAATGTTAAATTGCAAATGTTTTTTTGACTTTGTTAAACTATCTGCGCACAGTTGCCATAAAAATCTCAGAATTTCACCATAAACAGGAAGTTGATCATAACTAAGCCATGCCATGTCCGATTGGGTTGAAGTTTGGCATGCGTGTTAAGACCCCATTACTAAATGTATCTACAAAACAATCTACGGTGTCTGTTATAGTAGCAGCTAGTGGCATCATGGAATTTTCCGTTTTGTGCTGTTTTATACTGCTATTTTAGGCTGTGCCTAAAGGGCATGTTTGAAATATGGAACACTTTTAAGGGACTAAGACCAATAAAAAAAGTCAATTAGAGCAAGTTTCCAAAACAGACAAAAAATGTTATTTCAAAATCAGCTTGTAAAATTCAGTAAAATTCCTGTTACTTTAATTTTACTCGCATGGTAGCCACCAAAAGACGATTTTGCCGGAGGTGAAAGGGCCCTTTGATGGCTGCTATCAGTTTTATATAAGTTGATTCGGGAACGGCCTTCAGTAGACAATATTTTAAAAACATTTCCCTGTTTCAATGCTTTAACATTTGGTTGCCTCTGCTTAGGTTTGTTTGGGCTTAGCGCGGCTCCTCAAGTATCTGTCTCACTCTCCACTGGGATCAGTATCGCTGTTGGATTTCCAACCTCGACAGTTTGTAATGGTGTCAGGAGAAATCAAGCTAACAGACCTGGATGACGCAACCATTAAGGAGCCGTCCTGTCAGGAAGACTCCGACTGCTTGCTTCAGTTTCCCAGTCGCAATTTCACCCTGCCATGTTCCTCCTCCGGAACATGTGAAGGCCTGAATGAGATGAGGAACCTCTACAATGCCTACAGGTCAGCAATGCCCACATTCCTTCTTTATTGCAGCTCTCTTCTTATGTACGCTAAAATGTGTTCAAATTAAATACCATCTGCCCTCTAGTGTTTGGGAGGACTTCTGCTATGTTGTGGGTATATTTGCTAATGCAAATATAGATCAAAGAGATCAATCACCGATCTCATTAACTGCTTAAGTGCAATGTTAACACTACTTTGTGAGGGACATGTACAGAACGTTTTCCTATGTGTGCCCCTAGTGATTAATAATCCTCCCTGCTGAGACCTAGGACACCAGTGATTTCGCTCTAATTTCACAGCATAAATCTCTTCCCTCCCAATCATTCAGGATAAGTTCAACCAAATTAATCTTCCTTTGCAGGTATTTTTTCACTTACCTGCTGCCTCATCAAGCCCCACTGCTGCTTAAACCTCTTATTCTCCAGATCATGAATGCGACTGGTGAGTTTTCATCTCAGTGAATCTAAATTGACTGTCACAGCAAAAACAGATTGATTGACATATTTCATCCCAGGTGATTTGAAGCTAAGCACCAATCAAACCCTGATCGCCTTTGAAGAGCTTTTGCATTTGTACAAGTCTGGGCTGCACCTTGAGAATTTGCCATCGTCAATAGCAAAAGGTAATCCAACAATTTTACACTTAAAACATACAAAAATCCTCAAAACGACCAATCAGTCAGCTTGGAATGCCAACACTCTATTAGCCTTTTTACTTAAGTCTTATTTAAGAATGAAGATTAGACCTGGTATAAATGTGTTGTGTGGAAAGAGTGACAAGTATTGTTATAAGTTTATTTTGTAGAAACTAAAGTGAAACAATAAATGGTTTCTGTGATTCTTAATGTTTTTTTTTATGTCTAAACTTAAATGCAGACTGGTAATTTATCACTACGATTTAACCTAAGGAATGACTTTTAGGTGAGGGAAAAAAACAGAGCTCCTAGAAGAAAAACCCACATTCGCACTTTCAATTCACAAGGGGAGTTACGTGAAACTCCAGACAGGCTCATTAGTGACAATTAGGAGATAAATTTTAGGATAATGATCCATCTACCCCACTCTGAGGGAAAAGTCAGTATGATAGGACTCAAAGGTTGAGTCTCCAGTACGTTGTGGTCAACCACACAACTTTCAAAGCTACGTTAGCCATGTTTCCATACGAAGATGCAAATTAAATCAATAGAGAAATGGTTATGCTCTATCTCTGGAAGGTATTCAGATGTAGTATATGCATACTGTAAATGCCCTCCAACTGTACTTGGCTAATCTCTCCTTTAAACAAACTGAAGATATGTAAACATACAAGTCCATGTGACTTTGGTGGTTGCACCATAAGTGTCTGAAGACCTCAGACTCACATGTGCCTTCACAAAACAAAATCAAAACGAATGATTCTGTGTTGGTTTTAGCTATTTTCAGTCATAAAATGTGAACCACAGGTGTGTTTACCAACATTGAAATGACATACACAAAATAGAATTCTCAAATTGAAACCAGGCATCTTCATTTCTGTTCCAAGAATAACATTTCTGCACATGTACTGATGAATTCGATATTGACATCTGAGTTCCTAAAACCTCTCAGAGACATGCATCCCTCTCAGTGTGCCTCCAGCTGCAGCTTTAAGAAGAAGCACTTGGCTCATAAAACATGAGTAACTCAATCTGTTTTCAAGGACCAGCTTTGTACCCATCACTCCCTCTCTTTGAGCTTTGACACCCATAAATCAATCACATGACCACTATAAAGTGCACAAAGACATTCCAACAGACTAATATTGTCATAGAAGTTACCAATCTTGTATTCAGAACAGCTCTGGTTGAAAAATATACATATTTTCACTTCTATTTCAAAGCCATGTCCACATGGTTATTTAAATGGGGCTTTTTCTGCACAGTTTGTCCAAACACAGCACCATTTTCATGTGACCATGTGTTGTAACCGTTTATATTGGAAAATTGTTTTTAATGACTTTATTATTATTATTATTATTGAGTGTTTGTATTTGTATCTATTTAAATCTTGTTTTTTTGTGGATATTTAACATTTAATTTTTATATTTTTGGATATGAATCAGTCAGGGTGGGAAAAGGAAGTGGGTTAGTATATTTATCATCTTAATATACATCTAATTTTTGTGGAGAAATTTTTGTTAATTAATCAAATGTATTCAAAAGTTGGAGTCAGGACAATGTGCGTCCACCATTGTTTCTATAATCTCGCGGCTCCAGTTGCGATTCATTTACATGTTCTAAAATGCAAGTAAGGTATTATATACGAAAAAAGAAAATTTTTCTTTAGATTTTTGGAGCTAGTTAATCAGGAAGTGACTATTTGGTTCTCTTGGACTCGTTGGGTGTTTAATGCGCAATTATTTTATGCAATATTCCTGTTTTGCACTTAAACTTAATTTGTATCTGTAGATGGAACCATGGATATGGTCATCTCATACTGTGCTTGCCATCACTGCTTTGTTTACAAAGACCTGTTTGCTGTGCTAATGTGGCTTACAGCATCTACAGGATTACACGTACATTGCAAACTCAAAGCTGAATACTAAATTTTTACAAATTCAATCGACTGCTACTTGCTGGTTTGCTAGACTTTTGAGCGTTTCAGGGGAAACGCTGTGAGTTTTTGTTGTACACAGTGTAGAAAAAAACCTGGCCTAAGACTTTGGCACAACGTTTCTTGTGCCATCCGCGCATGTAGCCGCATAATTATTCAGTAACGTTAGATTCTGCCACCTCTACTGTGAGAACACTTTTGGCTCGCTGTCACAGTAATATGTTACAGATGGCTGTGTTGAGTAGACCCTGAAACTGGTATTTCCCTCCGTCTCTAGATTACGCAGTGCTGAAAGGTGTGCAGAGTGCTGGGAATGTGGAGTACAGATGCTGGCCCTCGTACCGGCAGCATGGCTGTGTGTTGTCTGTGCACAGTGCTAGAGAAGCAGCACTCATCTGCAGCTCTCATCCAGACTGCACAAGCTTCTCACTCAGCTCTCAGCACACTACATGGACAGGTCAGTGGAGCTTTACATTATTCCTTTGATGGAGATCTGTTGAAATCCATGTTTTTTCCTAGTGGGAAAAGTGACAAAGTTTAAAGGGACAGTTTCACTGCAAAATAATGTTAAATACTCCATTACTTATAAAGGAACACATCGTTTTGTTTGGCCATTCTGAATTTAGGAAAACTTTGTCTTACAACTCTACTGAATCACATCTTTGTGTTTTTGAAAGGTCTCCAGTTTTCATGTCAGTAAAGTCAGACTTACTTTAAAAATACGATACACTGTAAATGTTAATTACTAGGAAATAAATTCAATTAACTTTTTAAATTCCATTTTTTTTTCAGTGATGGTTCATTATATAAACAGCTTCAAATATTAGAGGCATATCGTATCATAGACTTAATCTCAAGGTATGTGTTGTATTGTGAGCAATAACCACAACATTAATATTATTGTGTGTGTATATATTTAATTCCAAAACTCAAATTCTCTAGAATAATAAGAATTCTTTCTACAAAGTTTTAAAAGATTTTGGTTAACCTGTATTTTAAACAATTTTCATAGTGTACCAATTATATTTTATTTAAAGTGGAAAGTGTCCGCAAAACAAGTCCAGATCCATCTGGCTTTGTCAAATAAAAGCACAGAAAGATCAAATAAGTATCTGATGAGTGTGTCTTCAGTAAAGCGCTGTTATAAATCATCCGAGCGTATGATGGTCGTGTCTGTTTGGGGATGACTGTCTCTCACCCAAGGGCTCTCTTTGCCTTTACTTGTCTCCAGGTCGACTCCTTGCCTCTTTCAGAAGCGGCTACAGCCATCTGCTTCCAGATGTGCACTCGGCGGTCTACATGAGGAGGGTTAAAGCCTCGGGAGCTGTGCTTTGAGACTGGGAACCGAGGGGGAAGGGGGAAATTTTTTAGACAAATGAATGTATTTAAAGGCATCTTACTCAATGGCTGTTTGATGTTCAGCCAATGCTTCATGCTGCCAAGGACCATTTAAAAGGATTTCCCTTCAGGTATAATCAACCTGAAGTATAGGAAAAAAGAATGGAGAGAAAGAGAGAGAAAATAAATCAGTCTTTCTTTTGCGTTCACATGGCACGGTCCACTGCAAGGACACTGAGCCTGTTTTACACTGTCTAAGGCCTGCAGGAGGAAAAGAAAACAAGCTCTTTCACAGATTGACTTTGATGTTAATGAGGCTAGAAGTTTGTAGTGCTGCTCTGGATGCCAGTGTGTGTCTAAAGGCTTGAATCTGCTGAACCCACTGAAGAGCCAGGGTGAGTGGTACGAGTTAGCGGGTTGCTATCGATCTATAATAGGCCCTACCTCATCCTATGGATGTCTATTTTTAGTTCTTTCGGTGAAAGGGGGATGTTTGTATGTTCTATGTATGCATCTCATGTTCTGTTTAATGCAAACTGATTAAATAAAATAGTTTGTTTGTAATCTGGAATCTTTTAATTGATCGAACAAACACATAAAACAAGTCTAATCGGCTCTCACTTGTAGATGTATTAAAGCTTCTATGTTCAACTCTGAATGTAATATTCAAATGCTTATTTACTTTATAATGTTTTTCCATCACTAATGTTTATTCATCTTTCTTTCTTAGACCCCTTCAGTTTGGGTAAATAGATCTTGGAGTATAAATGTAAAACCTTTTCCAGAGAATGACCAGGGTTAAATACCTCAAACCTCAATAGTACATAACTAAAACGTGTGTTGAATTAACTACCAGCCATTGATTTATGTAACTGTTTAATGTCTGATTACATTAACAGAAGCCTTCTATGTTAACCACATTGCATTAGCATCTGAATACAATCTGTGCCTTCTGTTAATTCACTTTTCAGCCGTGAAATCAACTATTAGTTGTTCCATTCTCCTTCGCTGTGGCTTTGCCAACAGTTTCTGACCTTTACGCACAAAGTTTACTCAGAATCTTTCCACAGCATGTCAATAAATCACTTGCAAGGTTATTAGTCGAATTGTTACATGTAAATGCATCTTGTTTGGGGGAGCTTTTCTCATGGAAAGAGCCAAAAACAAAGCAGCATTAAGGACAATTCCAGTAAATCTGTTGTTAGCACACCAATGGGGAGGCCATCTGCCCTAGTTAGGGGTTTCCATTCAGGTCCATCTAGATATGCAGAGATAAGGCCTGCAGTGGTTTGAGGGGCAGGGAATGTTTAGCTCGAAGCCATTGTGACCCCTGCATTCTCCCTCAGCTCCTGGGGTTTGACTTCTGATAAGATCTCATCCAATTATTTGACATTATCTCAATCTCTGGAGAAAAGAGGGGGTTAATTTAAAGTAAATCAGCCTTGATGGAATTACTCTAAAGTTTACTCACCACCTAATCTGCGCAGTGGTTTATAGGCGATGATGTGTATACTGGTTTATTATATAACTAATTACATGATTTGCATTTGAAGTACATGATGTAAAAAAAAGTAAAATTGCAAAATGTCATAAGAAAACATTCTAAAAAAAGGTTTAGCAACATTGTCTTGTGTGTGTTTCTGTTAAACCACTCCACTGGTTTTGTGGCTTACGCTGTGTGAGGGTTTAAAACACAATGGTCATCAACCTGGTTTTCAACCATTCATCCCATGATTACATTTCTGGCCTGTGCTCTGCTTTTCTTGGCTTGTACTATGACAGTAATGGCAGACATGACTTGTAGCTGTTTTTGCTTGTTATGCACTCAGTCGAGACACTCTGGGGTTTACAGAAAGCAATATATACGTTTTACAAGAAAGAAGAAATCTGGCAGCCTTGCCTCCTTTATTTGTGTTGGCTTTGGAGTTGCACCCACATAAGTTACAAAAGTACATTTCTGCTTTCTATTTTCAAGGAAGGTTGTGAAGGGATTGTACAGTGTTTCACAGAGTGCCTCTGTGTGGCTGTAACTGGCAGTCGCGTGATGCTGAGATTGTTTTTGCTCCCTGCCAGTTTGTTTCTTTAGTTTCCTGTTTCACTCAAGTTCTTTCTATCACTCTTATTCATGACTCCCATCTGGAAATGATACTCTTCTGAAAAGCAAGCCAGAACCTGTGGTAAAGAGAAATGTTGCATTTGTGTTTGTGAGAAGTTTATAGAGAAATCTGTGGTGGACTTGTGTAGACTGCTAATGCAGGATAAGCTGCAGAGGTCTTGGTTTCAAATCAAAGAAAAAGCTTTAACTTTACTGGGTTTGCCTCTGTTTAAGTCTACTTTAATGAAGGAACCATGAATTTCTAAGACTGTGATTTAATTGAACATTAACTAAACATTAAAATTGTGTTGATGTAAACTGTGGGTTTCGGCTGGTTTCACAGTGTCTAGGCTTTTTAAGACCTTTTATGACGATTAAGAAACAAACATAAGGCCTATATAATGTTTATTTAATTCTAACAAACTGCCATAAACTAAATATAAAAAAATGTAAAAATGTAAACAATACCCGCAACTTTTTTTTAAGTTCCAGAGATAAAGGAACAGAGTGAATTTGATGTGAATATTTTATTTCATGAAATACCATTAGTTATTAACACTTGAAAACAACTTCAGATTAGTAATCACATGGTATAAATAATTTTTGCACTTATCACATAAATCGATGGATTTCTGACTTTTTTTCTAACTTTTAAAAATGCTGTTTTATAAAGAGGTTCGTCTCATGAGAGAATACAACTGTTATTTAGCTGTAAACTAGTGACTTTTTTTGTCATTTCAATTACATTTTGAGACTAACATAAAATGGGTGTTTTCTTAATTCTATAACTTTATTTTTGTTGCTTTGGCAGCCATCTTGCACAGGGCATGCTGGGAAACCTGTCTAAAGCTCGATCTGAAGTCTTTTGGAAAATGAAGACCTAGAACAGCGAATTTAATTAAATATAATACTTTAAAGGCATAAATCTGGCCTAACATTTTTTTTGTTTGTTTTTAAACCTGCTTCCAGAAAACGTTTACCATACATATGATTAATTAATTTAAGAATCCAAAAGTGCCTTTTCTTTTTATACAGTGAACTCATTAAACTACGTCTTTGTGTAAAAAACTGTAAAAATGCATTTATATTACGTATAAACTTATTAGAAAAGATACAGAATTGTGGGTGAAGATTAGAGATTGCTACGAATTGTTACGATTTTAGGAGATACTGAACCATGAAATTGAGAGCTCACAGCCCAGAAGCAACAAGTGGTAGATCGTTGACTGGAGATGTAAATGTCTTCCAAGATTACAAAGAAGAATTCTGCAACAGTATAAATTTCTGAATTGTCCCTTTTTTATACAGTTTTCTTTCACATTATGAAAATAACAGATCAACTCACCTGAATTTAGAAAAGGAGACTCAGAAAAACTTTGCTGTGCACCCACCGACTACCCCTTTTACAGGTGACCTCTTCTCATTAATTTTAAGATGTATGCGTTTCACAGCATATCCCGCTCTCCAGCAGCTTGTAACACATAAGGTGCTTTGTGTTCCAGTCTCCCCCTCCTTAAATGCCTTGAATCCCACTGCAGCTCAGGTCATCCATCACAGAGGGTCCACAGGTCAGCTTTCTGTAGCCGCGGACAGACGCTGGGTTTCTGTAAATCACTGTCAGTGTCTCTGGCTGGAGGCTCTGATTCTTCTTTTTTCTTTTCGTTCTGCAATCCTTTGTGTCTGAGACCTTTCTGACCCTTGGATTGTTTGAGCAACTTTGTTTAAACCCCCAGAGAAGATGTCAATCAATGTCTTTGATTTAGTGTACATTTTGTTTTGAAGTTGAGTAAAAACAAATGCACAGATTCATTGAAGGTATACTTAGCAGTGCAGTTTTATACATAGGTCTAACAAAACTAGAAGAGTAGTAAAAGTACTAGATTTTGTAAACCTTCTAGCTACTTACAGCCAAAACAGCCACATATTGTTTGGGTTTGCCCAATTCTGAATCTCTGTTCAACTCTCTCTCCCTCTCTCTCGCTCTGCTCTTGCCCCTCCTTGTTAGTTTCTTCCTAATTACCTCTTCACCTGTTCCTGATCTTTTTGCCTGACTTTCTCCCTTTAAGTAAGCCTTTTGTGTTTAATTATGTCGTGAAGTTTGTTCAGTTTTTTGTTATTTAGGTCCTCTCTACACGTACGCAGTTATTTTGAAAACATATATTTTTCTGCATGGTTTGTGTTCACCCCAACCCCCACCCCCACCAGATGCTTTCTCCTATTTTGGTATTTACTAAACCCATTCTTGTCTCCAGCTCTTGCATTTGTCTTTCCTTTTATTATCATCTGGGATCTAACACATATTAGCACAATACGACAAAAGACATGGCTCATTAAGTGTATAAAGAGAAAACTCATTAAAGAAAACGAGCAACAGGAACAGCTGTTTCTTTATAATTCTATCCTCAAAGAAGTGATACTCAATATGTCCTGATGTGGGAACTATATCTTTTAGATGATTCAGTGGATGAGTGTTTCAATATTACATTTTTGCAGATGCTTGGTTGTATATCACAGAATTGCTCCATAAAATATAATAAATTGATGGTAAATTTGTTTGTTTAATTGTGTAACAGACTTTTAAAAAGCATATTATTCAATAGTCGTATTACAGTTTGTTTAAAAACCACAAGACATTGACACAATGTGGTAAGTCTCAACTATAATTAGCAGATTACCCCAATATCCATAAAACAGTTAAGGAATCAAGCAGGAGACCGTGAAATCTTCCACTTTTGTCACTTCATTAGCCTGCCTGATCTCAATAGAGTTAGTTCATTTCTTTCAGTATCCTTAATTCTTTGCAAATCACAGCCATGTTGAATCAAAATAGGTTAAACTATGATTCCAGTTGTTTCCACAAAGACTAAAAAACAACAGAGTTGTAAAGTTGGTCATGTGTACAGGGCCTCTTTAAACACTGTTTAGCGTGACTCTCAGACTTTTTACGATCAATTTGTGATAATGGGCCCCAATTTTGTGTTTCAGGAGTACATTAGGGTAGTAAAAGTAATTTTCTGTGATTACTCTGACAAAACAAGCTGCTCTGTTCCAAGCTCTGTGCAGGGACCTGTGGGGGTTGTGCTTTGGATTTGAAATTTGCTTTTGACGTGGGTTTGAAGTTTCGTTAGGAGAGAATAAGCCCCCTGTGCTCTTTTGGAAATAGGGATGTAAGCATGTTTAGGCCTCATTGAGAGAAATAATCTTAGAGTTGAGCCAAACACAACTCAATTGGAGTTTATCCAAGCTAGCCACAGGCAGGAATAGTCCCCAAAACACAGAATAGGACTTAGTGAGGTGTAAATGGAGACCTAAAACTGACCTTCAGTGTATTCAGAACATTCTCCCCCAAAGTAAACAAATAAGTCAAACATTAGCTGCCACCATTTACTTTGAGATGCCATCTTTAGCTCTCAGCATGAGAAAACTAAGTCAAGAAGAGGCTAAATTAAATTGCAAACTCCAAAGTTTAAGTTAAACTGCTAGTTTCTGAAATGTAAAAAATAGATCAACTAACAGCAGCCAAGTTTAATAAGAGAAATGTAATAATTCGAGCTGTTGTAATGATCATCGAGTGTAAGGCACTGTAGAAAAGCCCCAAAAGTCCCAGCTCAAGGTGTGTTCTGGAAGGTGTGTCCCGTGTTGACCAGCTAATAGCTAGCTTAAACCCGCTAACACCTGTGTTCCAAAACAACTCGAGGTGGTCATGGAATAAAATCAAACTCCAAAGTTCATAGTTGGGAGAACAAAGTAAGGAATAAAAAGTAGGTAATAAAATCAAACTTCAACGTTTGTAGAATGCCAATTTCTGAAACGTCAAATATAGATAAACCAACAGTAGCCAATTTTAAGTTAAATTTAATTATTTGGGCTGTTGTGCTGTTGAAATGAGCTTGGAGTGTAAAACACTAGAAAATCCACCAAATTCCAAGCTCAAGCTGTGTTTTGGAATAACTAGCCTAAAACAGTTAGCATCTACGCGTTTCAAAACAGCTTGCGGGAGTTTGATGAAAGGAATAAAATGGATTTTTGTTCGGTTGATAGAGAAATATGAGAAACAAGCTACGGAATTACCACTGTTAATGGATTCAACTTCCACATTGTACAGCTGATTAGACTAACGCCAAGTTAACTTGACTGTAGCAGCAGCGCCACCTGCAGGTATGTTTTAAAACAAAGAAACAGTGGAACATGAATAATTTGTAACGATCATTATTTTATTTAACAGCCAAATAAGAATAAATTAACTTGACTGTAGCAGCAGCGCCACCTGCAGGTATGTTTTAAAACAAAGAAACAGTGGAACATGAATAATTTGTAACGATCATAATTTTATTTAACAGCCAAATAAGAATATGATTAAAAAAATTATTTCAACCCGATTGGGTCTAATAATTAAACTCGTAGCAACAATAGTCAACATAAACATAGTGAAAATCATATTAAAAAATTGTGACCAGCTCAAGCTTTTTCAGAACATGCTGGTTTAAGATGATTGCTAGCTGGTCAAAGCTTGATTCACTTGACCCACCAGTTAGAACCAGCTTTTAGTAGTTTAAACCAGTTACTAGCTTCTTTGTTCCAAAAAGTTCGAGCTGGTCATGTTGGATTTGTCACAGATGCCCCTGTCTCTCGTTATAGCCATTACTCTAAAAACAAAGTTGGCTGGTTCTTCTGGCATCAGATCAGCATCTGTATCCCTGCACTGAGTCGCTGAGTGTACAGCTTCTCTATTTAAAAGCATGGCCTCTGAGATCAGAGAGGGAGGGGGCAAATATATATTTATCCTCCAATAGTGTCCGTGGCCTCTAGTGCTTGATCTGCATTCTTTGCATCCATTGCTTCTCAGCAGGACAAAACAGAACAAGGCCGGACTCCCGGAGAGTTGCTGTTTTCACCATTTCTCCTTTAAACCCATCATCATGTCTGACGAAGGGCGTCCAGTGGGTGAGTATCCACTCTTCTGTTTCTGGCCTGACTCCACGCAGGCATGTCATCCTGGAAATATGTTACCATATTATGCTCCAAAGCTTTAAGCCATATATGGCTGCTATCGGATGGAGAGACAAAGCTGCTTCAGCTCAGAGTTTGGATCTGGAGCGAAGAAAGTCCACAAATTATTTATCTGGATCACACATTATAGCAGACCATTTTTATTTAGAGCCGCACTGTGATCTTATGCCACTTTTCCAGGCAGTCCATTATTAACAAATGCTGGATGGACACAGTGTTTGAAGGGATCATTTCCCAATACAAAGAGAAAGATTGCTGGCTCTCAACAACAGTGAAAAAACTTTCTCCTGTTGCGAGGAACAATACTGTTTGTTTACCAGGAATGTACTCTGGTCTTTCAATATAAAAATAAAGCCACTTAACTCAACGTATCATATTTGTGGTGATGGCACATTGTACCTCCACCTAAAGGCGGGTGAGTCCATTGACTCCCTGTTGTCTTTTTAGATAAACAGAATGGTTGCATTGCAGTTTTCTGAAATTAAACGAAGGGAAGACTGAAGTGATGGTCTTTATGGGAGAGCTCCACAAACATTTCCACCATTATCCCAGGTCAGGAATCTGGGGGTTATATTGAATTCTGAACTGTGCTTGACCATAAACTTGTTATTTCAGAGTAGTTTTTGCTGAACTTCAAGTTAGAATCATTTTTATATCTTCGATATCTAGTAACAATACTCAGGTAGGCTGTGGTTTTGACACAATGCTCAATTGGTACTAATGGGCCCAAAGTGTGCACAGAAAATATCCCCCAAACCATTACACCAGCAGCCTGAACAGTTGATGCAAAGCAGGATGGAGCCATGTTTTCATGCATACCTCGATTGTAACGAGAGCTTATCCTAGTTACTCTTGGCTTCCTATCAGCTCACATGTGTACCCACATAACTGCCACTCTCTTTTCTGACCATTCTTTGTAACAACCCCAGTAGATCAACAGTTTTCTGAAATGCCCCAACAACACGTTTAAGTTCACTTAAACCCCAGTTCTTCCCCATTCTGATGCTTTGTCTAAAAGTTGAGAGAAAAAAAATCATCTTTATCAGGAGTGGAAGAAGTGTCATGAATGCGTTCGTGGTACCCTGCACACTTGTTAACGTCTTTTCGATATTGTGTTTCTCCAAAACTCTTATTTTGAAGAGTATCTCTTATTATGAAAAATCATTAAACGTTTGTCATGTTGCGTATCTGTAGCAGACGTTAACCATCACTAAATATTGCCTTCGACCAAATAGGATACAATCAACAAAAAACAAAACAACTGTCACACAACTGTCAAGGTGAGCTTGACTTTTATTTTGTTTTGAGACGAAAGACTCTGCCCTGTTCATTTCCCTTACCGAGCAGGGTAATTCACCCTGTAACTGTGTTTATTTCCTTTAAAAAATATTGCATAATTGTGTTTTTTGGTTATTTTAAAGGCCTAGGATAGGTAAAAAAAAATTCTGACAGTCGTCATCATGTGGGAAACCCCATGCAAGCTATAAACAAACCGCTAGAGGCCGCTACAGGTCTAGTTCTAAACATCAAATGTCAGACAATTCAATGGATAATTCAAAAGGGATCATACTGGCATTTCTAGATATGTTAGGCTTAAGTCAGATTAATGCTTTTATGCCATAGATATTGGCAGGCTTGTCTTCTGGAAGGAAACAAGCTAATAATTTATTCTCATGGTGACTAATGATGTGAGGTTATGTGTATGGGTCAACATTCACTTGAGATTAAAAATGCTGATAATAACAAATCAGCTAACGGTTAAGTCATTGTTTAGTGATTATAACCGATCAGATCCAGTTAAATAAATAATAATTGATTTTGATATAAAATATGTTGAGCTTAAACAGCTTTGTAACACTTTTTAATACAAAATTCAGAGTAACGTCACTCAGCACTCTCCATTTTTTCCCTACATCATGTATGTTCTTATTCATAGAAATGGCATTGGGGGTGTGATGGGGGAGGTTTCCATGCAGCCAAGTCAGAAATGATTAATGTTTTCCCTGCTTCACTGAATAGAGCGGTGTGAGCGGGAGAACATACTCTTATATAATCATCACAGAGGAAAGAACGTGAACCTCATGAATCATAACATTTTTATCAACATATTTATGAATGGCAAACTTTTAGATTGAGATTTGCTTTAAAATTCAGTATAATAACACATATTTTGAGACTTCATTATAACAGTGTGCATGAATTCTTGAGCGATTGATTACTGCTGATGTAAGCTGTTATGACATCACCATATGAGTTGGAACAGCATGAGGTGCACACAGGGTCTTGTTTTTTTTCCTGTTTGCCCATTTTGTAGAACACGGGGGTCTTGAGCAGGTGGTGGTCCGAAGTGGGATGTATAGTGCATATAATGCCTCAGGGGAGTCTGCATGGCTGGATGCCCCCCTCTCCACCCACACCAGCTGTGGAACCGGCCTTAAACATACGGAAGTTAGCAGATCTTGCTAATGCAGTATTTGGGGTAGGGCTTAATAGGGTCCTAGCCGTGCACTTTAAAAAATAAACTGTAATTTTATGGTAAAAAATTAATTAAAAAAATTAATTGATTTTAGGGGATTGTACTGTAATTTTTAAGATTGTAATCATTTTTCAATAATCATAATTAACAGATTTTTGTAGCTATAAACGGTATAATCTGGTCGAATTCAAGGATATTCATTGTAATATTTACAGTTCATGACCAGTTTTTTTTTACTGTTCAGAACTATTTAAATTAAAAGCTTGTATTGTAATAATTACTGTTAAATGCCATTACAGCCATTACTGTTAATTGTCTTTTTACAGATCAAAGCTATATAATCCAAGAAGGCAGGAAGATATCTTGGAGAGTCGGAGTGCGTGAACCGTTGGACTGACAGTGAGGAAGGGGTACATGAGAGCGTATAAAGGATAAGAGTGTTTGAGAATTTATCACTGATTGGGTGAAAAGGAAACAAGGAGATTAGACACAGGTGTAGTGGTCGATTGAGTGAGTGATGAGGTTCTATCATTTTTATGCATTTGAGGCATAAACGCATAAAACTTTTTAGACTTTTTATTTTGCAAAAATATTTTCAGTAATCAACCCTGAAAATATGTGCAGTATCTGTTAAGCTCCTTGTGATGGCATCTGGTAATTCTGCTGATCTTTTTCTTTCCACTCATCTGTCACCTTATTAATCTCTCTTGTATATGACATCATCTAAATGATGTCACCGGCTTGATTGGCTTTGTTGAACTCATAATACCGTGTTGTCTGCAGTTATTTTCTGTTTAGACTGAACTCTATGTTCATTTTGACTGAAAATTTTACAACACAATGAAATAACAAGAAATCTCAAAATAAATAATTTTAGATTTTATTGCCAGAGATTTCAAGTAATGTTTTTATAGTCAGAGGTGTCAAAGTACAAACACGTAGTAACTTTATTAGAATCTTTGGGTCTCTATATTTTAGGGAGTATTTATTTTTCAGCCTAATTTCTACTTCAATTACCTCAACTTTCTACTCCTTGCAATTTAAAAATTGCCACTTTACTGTTTCATTTTGGCTTGTTTTCATTCCGGCATTGTTATTGTTTAACCCTTAAATGTACAAAGCTCTAAAAATGATTTTTTTAAACTACTTTACATTTTGCTCTAATAAATTACCATTAGAACATTTTTGGGGCAATGCTTGATATGTTTTTAGGGCCCCAATTTCTTTTTTTTTTTACAAATATTTTTTCACTATTAAAAAGAATGATTTTTTTTAACTGCAATTTTTATGTTTTCTAACAAAAATCCAAAGTATTTAGACAAAATAAAATTAATAGATTAATTAATTCCTCCAAAAAGCAATGGCAAGGTCAAAACTATGTGAAAATTATATTAAAAAACAGGCAAAAAAAAAAACACAAGCCATTGCACAGGTACTTCCAAGAGTTATCTCTTATTTTTCCCACTAGATGGCGCTGATGGCACCAATTTGGGGTCTGTAAAATAAGACTAAAAGACGATCACTTTTTATTTTGAATTACTTTTCAAATTATAAGTCATAACTCTTGTAATGTTCATTCAAAGCTAATAACTATTTCGAAACCTACACCTTAAGTTTGAAATCAAAAGTACTATTCAAGTGAGCCAAGCAAAGTGAACTTTTCCCTTAGGCGATTCATACAAAAAACACCAGAAAGTTTGTGGTAACACCTTGATGTCATGCTAGAAACATGCTAGCAATGAGGTAAAACTTGTATTTTCTGATTCGATTATATGTTTAAATATAGTTCTTAGCCGATGACTGTTTGTGTTTAGTGTTCCAGGATGTTGGTGTACTGTAAGAGATGATGGGACAATACAGAAGTTGGTATAGCTCAGGTTTTGTTTCTCGGATTACAATTGTAGTTATGTTGGCTTATAAAGCCAACATATTGTTATTGCTCTTAATTACAATTGTATTTTTTGATATGGAGTGTGTGTGATCCCTTCCCCCAGAGATTGTATTCTTTGATGAAACACGTAATATAGTTGTAAGGAAATAAATGACGATAAGTTGTTATATAATGAAAACATTCACATGTTTAATGCAGATGCCAGTGTTTCATATGAACTAAATCCTAGAGGCATTGGAGGCAGAAAAAAGGTGCCGATGCTATTTTAGTCCAAACCTCAGGCTCTAGCATGGTCTGTTTCCCTGTGAAATATCAGCACAACCTCCTGACACTGCTTATGACTATTAATGCTGTTGTGCGACCGGAGGAGGAAAATGTCAGCTGATAAAGAATGCCATTTTTACAGTACAATAGCCACATTATTTTTATTATAAATACAGAAATAAAATGTACAAATGCTTTAGGAATGGTTACGAGTTACCATTAACGTATAATGGCTATTGAAAATAAATAAGAAAAAAGGCAAGAAAAATAGCTTTAACATCATAAGGAAATTAAGGTTTTTGATGTCTTAGTAATGACTTACATTATTTATAACAACTGACAGCTCCCTAGCAACCAAACCGTTTACCCTAGCAACCAAAATTTCTGGTAATTGAAAGAGACATTGCGGTTGGTCAATGTTTCTCACAGTGAGAATACTTGTGTATTAAAACCTTGTGAGTCAAATTATGTCACTTACCCTTAGCATCAACACTATTTACCTTAGCAAACAAATTAGCATATCCATATCTCAGCTTTGGAAAACAGTCAAGGGGGTTGGTTTATGTTACTCATATTTGGGGAACGTTATAGCAACCAGACTGTTTACCATAGCAACCAATTCTCAGAGTTGCTATGAAGGGTTCAGTGACATGGCATAAACATAAGTAACCTATGTCACTATGAGGTCAAAAACTTTTGCTCACGTGTTGGTATGTGTTTAGACAAACTTATAACCTTCACAGATGTTGTCAATTCAAAGTTTCTATGAGGTTGCAGCTGTTCAGCCTGACCCCACGTTAAGTCAATGGAAAATTCTCCAGCAATTGTTTTAGTGGTACCAGTTTGAAAAGATATAGGAGTAACCCAAGTCAGACCAATTTTGATATATACAGTTTGGTGGCTGTAGCCTGAAAGGTCTAGGGCTAGATGCACACTGCTAAAAGGATAGTACTCTTTTTAATCTCTTTAAGACCATCTTTCAGTCCTTTCTGGCAATACATTGGTATATTTTTTTGTGTTATTTGTGTAATAATTGGTCCACCACTATTCCTTCTGTGTGTATTTTAGTAATATTCAGAATTCCGTCTGCACATGTGTTTATTTGTTTGGTGTAAACATGGTAAATTCTGCCTAATTAGAGAACAATGGCAGTGTGACGCTCTGTTCAGCTTCACTAAAGGGATCCTCAGACTTCCAGTGAGATGATGAAGTGCTTTTAGCCTGTCTCCCTTCCCCCAGCGACAACCCCCCCCCCCCCTCCCATTTCTCTCCAGGGGGCTCTAATCTCACAGCACCACCACTGTACCGGATTTGCCTCTGTTTGCCCTGGGCCTCCACCAACTCACAGGCAACCAATAGTAGAAAATAATAGCTAATTGTTATCACTTCTACAGTTCTCATTTCCGAATATTTATACAGTTATTCACTATTCCTGCACATTATTCACACTATTTTTCATAATTAAGGCTTTTTTACATTTAATCATTTGTATTTTGCACCGTCTGGATAGGTTTTATAGCATTGATAAAAGTAAATCATGCTCTATAGCTCGTAATTAATTATTAAATTCAATTATTATAATTACTGCTGCAGTAGGAAATAATTGCTGCCTACAGAGAAAACCATACAGACTACATAATCAAAGACCCCTATAAATGTATTCAGCGGAAGGATTTGTATGCAGTAAATGCATAAAATAACTGTATGGTCTCATCCTGATTTGATCTTTACTGACAGAAATGTCTCTGTCAGCATTCAGGCACAAGGTGAAACACTAAAAGTTTTCTGATGATTAAATAGGCATTGCATTGCACTTTGTAAGGACAGATACCACCTCTCATCATCTCCCTTGTATCATTTAATTGTTTGGCTTTTGGTTATAGAAGCTTGCGTAATAAAGCCTTGGTTAAATTGGAAACAGACGCCCGAGAAGTCAAAATCATTTCACATTGGGAGATCATTCTGGTTTTCTGCCCTTTTCATTGGACTATTACATCTGTTTGAAGTGTGAGAATGTAGGCCACAACATCATCTTTATTCATATTCCACCCCATGTCTGCTTTGTGAATAATTGACGGAAAAAAAGGTTTTCCCCTGTGACGAAGCAGAGTCAACGCTGATAGACGCTCATTTTCTTTCTCTGCCAGCCTCTGGTGCTCTTTGATGCTCGTCCAGACAGCTTTGTCTGTCTGAAGGCAGATAACGTTTGAAATGGGTAGGGTTTAGCTCTGATTTTACAGTTGAAACATGGTTTGATTGTGCAGTAAAGGATGTAAATATTGGGCCTGTTCTTTCTAGAGCAGTTTGCTAACACACATATAACAAAAATATCCGCCAAATTCAGAGGAAGTGTTTTTTTAAAAACTTTGTATTGTCCCAAACCTGTAACTCTTGAGCAAAATAGAATTTTCTCCACACAGTGAGTCTGAGACAGTGCTAACTTGAGGGTGCAATCCTGAGCTCTGCTTTTTGAGTTAACTTATCATGTTGGAGAAACCAGTTTGAGATGAACCTGCCGCAAGTATGCCATCAGAGGATGGGCACACTGTGGTCATAAAGGGATGGATGTGGTCAGCAACAATACTCAGGGAGCATGTGGTGTTGACAGAATGCTAAATTGGAACTATATCATTAAAAATATATTGTAACACACCGTAGAAACAATGCAGGATGGATCCATTCTTTCATGTTGTTGACGCCATATTTTGACCCTACCATCCAAATGTCCCAGCAGAAATCAAGACTCATTAGACCAGGCCACCTTGAGGTTCGACATGTTGTGCATTCAGAGACGCTGTTCTGCATTCTTCGACTAGTAATTTAAGCTACTGTAGCCTTCCAATCATCTATAATCTGTCTGGCCATTATCCTGATATCAACAAGGCATTTCGTCCACAGAATTGCTGCTCATTGGATATTTTCTCTTTTTTGGACAATTCTATGTAAACCTGTTGATTTATTTTCTTGACTGGTTTTCACCTGTAGATGATGCGAACTCTTGATTCAGTATAACGACAACAAATGAACTTAAACTGTAAAATAACAGCTATTCATGAAATCCCAGCTACACATATACATGTTCAGTGGCATATTTATGTATTTTCTGAAGCACATATATTAGCTGATTTGGACCGACCCGTTTGGATGAAAATTGAAGTGTTTTTTGGGATGCTAGCAATTGGTTTTCTTGCTCCATGCCCCAACAACAAATGATGCTGCACCAACCTCCATGCACAGCACACTCAACCTATAGCCTTTTTGGGATCAGGTGAACAAAACAGGTGTCAAATTCATGTTCTGCACCATCCTTTTTGATGTTTAGCAATTTAGCACTTGTGTCGATTAATATGGATGGACTGCATTGAAAGTACAAAGTTTTTCATTTCTTTAAAAAAAAATTAAAACAGAATTACAAACATGTAAATTTTTAAAAAAAGAAAATCCATATTTTTGTTTCCGTTATCTAATAAAGCCTTGTTATCTGTATAATAGCAAAGTGTTCATGGTAAAGGCTTAGATTTAGCCTCTCTCACAAAGATCATGCTCATAATCCTCTTTATTCCGGTTTGCAAGCTACAAACACCCTCTTCTCTTAACCACTGCGTAGTAACCCGGTTTTTCCGTCCAACGATTGCAGCTATGTAGGGGCACTAACACATAACATCAATGTGCACATATCCTTGTTAGTTCTTGTGGGCTAAAAGTCTTTTTTTTCTAATGAACAAACCACGTTTTCAGGCTTAGTTTCTGTTTCCAGAGCAGCAAGTCTGTTTAGCTGAAGAGGCAGGGCTTATGTTTGAGAGAGAGGCTCCGCCTCCTATTGTCTGATTGGCCTGTTCTCCACTGTCAACTCCAAGCTGAGCAGACTGTCCTCAAAACACTCACACACTCCCAACACTGGAACACACTCCAGAGAGAGCTCCATTGCTGGTTTATTTCTTCCGCAAACATAAAACCAGCAGGAAAACCATCCATTTGATGCCAGCTACCTTTATTTTGAAGTCCTCTTTGAGTCGAGTGTGGAGTTGAATGGGTTGTCATGGTGACTGACACTGGCAGGCTGACCCCAGAAGAACACTGGATGTTGAATGGGCAGAGTGTGGTCGTGGTGGAACAGCAAAAGTAAGAGGGAGTTCACCGGAGTAAGAGAATGGAGGACGGCTTCTCCAGCTACAGCAGTCTCTACGACACCTCCTCACTGCTGCAGTTCTGCAATGGTAAACCCCTCACATGCTTTCTACCCCATCTCCATCTCATGATCTCTATTCCCTCAAGTTCACTCGAGGAGCTCGGGTGCTAGGTGTAAGCTCCTTCTGACTTTCTTCATCTCTTATGTTTTGTAGAAAGTTATTTATTGGTGATTCTAAAAGCTTAAACCATTGTAGACAAATATTTGAGGAATGAGGATGTCTGCTGAATTGTTGAGTTGTTTTGGATATTTGGGTAGTCTGTCATGTTGATTTTTATCTGTAGTCATGGGTATGAACGCTGGCTGCTGCAGCTGCTTCAAGGCTTTTCGTTGATAAAAGAAAAGAAGCAGCGATGAAACGGTGCGATTGGTTTGGGCAATCCTTGTACCAGGAGTTGACTACATCAAACACCATCTACTGTTGCATGAAAGGACCTTGTTTGACACCATTGCAGAACAGTGAAGGCTGTGGTTCTCCACAAGTTTGTGCTGTACAAATAAATGCCAAACTGCTTAAGTCTTTGCAAAATTAGGTTGTATGTAGTTGTATATTCTCTCTCTCTCTCTCTCTCTCTCTCTCTCTCTCTCTCTCTCTCTCTCTCTCTCTCTCTCTCTCTCTCTCTCTCAAAGCTAAGAAGGCCAGGGTCTAGTTTGATTTGTATGTGGGAATTTTACACCATCCATCCATTAGGGGGCCCTGTTAATGTTTGCATTGCCCTCTTTCATTACGTAAATGATGGAGAAAGCTAATTTTGTAATCGTTCTTTTATGAATTTGAGTAAAGGATAATTTTCCACTAGTAAAAATTACAGAAAAAGAGGTAAACGAGGTAAAGAAGTTTCAGAAGTGCCTAGAATCGCAATCACTCCAAGAAGGAAATGCACCAGTAGCTCCATGATACATATTGTGACAGTTTTGTATTGCGATTTAATGTTACACTCATAATAATCATACATTAAAAACCATAAAGGTGAATCAATTATAAAGGATTTTTAATCAACTCTCCTTCAGAATAAAGCTGTTTTGACGAAGACAAATCCATTTAAATTGAGCAACTAACCAAATAATTATTTTATTATAACCATAAAATTAATATATGTTCTATGTGTTCAAATACATAATAAAATCATGTTTTTATGCAATAAGAAAAAAAAACACATGAATAAATTATCAAAAAAAAAGATTTATAAATAAGTTCAGTGAAGTTGTTGCGTCCCATGTGAGTATCTTTGTAATCTCTTAAGCTCACGCTGTGGTTTTTTAAATCCAGTGTGAGGGTGATAATTCTTTGTGTGGTCACGTGACTTTATTAAGTGTGAGCTCATAGGCTGGGATGAGCTCATCATAGGTGACTCACTGTTATATTTACTGAAGTTCTGTGGTGTTTATCATATACGTTAGTAGTGATTCTTTTGAGCAGAAAAGCCATTCTTTTGAGCACTAACTGTGTTTTGCAGTGAGTGGCAGTCTGTTGTCAAGCTTGCCAGGGCAGTAAAGGTTGTGTGTAATTTAGAGTGAGGATGTGCAGAACAACGCTGAGCTCATCTGCTGCTCTAAACATGAAGCTATGAATCTGAGATCCAGGGAGACTGATGTATGAACACTGGGTCACTGATGCTGATTATGAGGTTCATTATCAACCTCAGACGCATCTGCAGACAGTTTAATAACTAACTTATAGTTTTTTTTAGCTTTATTAGTATTTTTTCAATCCAAGAGATCACAAAATCATCAAATATGTAAATATGAAATTGAGAGAACTTACCTTTCTTCCCATGACTTAAAGATCCAAGTGATGCAACTACCTGCTGAAAAACCGACCTTCCACAGTCTTTCAGGAGGCTCTACACATTTCCAGTTTATGAATTTATGTAATCCTTGCTGGTTTTGGATTGCCAAGCGTTTAGCAGCAACAACAAATACAGCTTCATTACACACAGACCAAACTTTGGTGTACAACAAAGTTGTGAAACGCATCTTTATGTGGAGTTTAATGTGTTGTTTAGACTGCTTTTAACCCGGGGTTAAGTGCAGTGTGAAAAGCCATGAAATTGAAATATTTCAGAAATGTAATAATTCCTTTCAGTGTAAATGATTACTGAAAAAACCTTTAACATAACTATTATCCCTGCGATGGACTGGCGACCTGTCCAGGGTGTACCCCTGCCTCTCCAATGTGCACTGGAGACCCCAAAAAAGGGAATAAGCGGGCTGGAAAATTAATGAATAACTATTATCCAACCATGTCATCGCTGATCTGCATCCCCTCAGTTATCTCCTACCAGATTAGAGAGCAACCTCTTGTTCTCACTCTGGATAGGAACCAGTACTTCTGGCATCTAAACCTCTTTCAGACATCCCCATCATTTTGACTTCTGTTGTCTCATTCAGCCACTGCTGCCAGAGAAATGTTCCTGGCAATGGATTCTCTCCTCTGATTGGCTGTTCCCTGAGCCACCGATGGACGCACGTGCTACAGGATTAGGATTAAAGATCTGCACACGTTATACACAGCAAACCGAACGAGAAAACACAAGCAAAGAAAGACCTCAAATTTGAACATGTCATGTCCAAGCGGGAAATGTCAAAATACCCCTTTACAGCTGTGCTGATTACCTCAAAACCAGCTTTAAAACCTTTGCTTCTTGCTGGTTTTTACCGAGCCGAGTGGGTGATAATCTTCATGCACTGAATGGTTGATGTTAAGACTGCAGTTTAATATGAGGTTCCTCAGATGACTGGCTCTTGATTTCTGCCATTGTGCGGCTGATAAACACCATCATCTGCTACATGGCTATGAGAAGAGCACAGCGTAATGTTTGTCTCTTAACATCAGAAGTTTTAACCCAGTTTATAAGTTGGCGCCATCTTTGAAAACCAATACCTTTGAAAGAAGTAAGATAGAAATGTAATATAAAGCCAGATTTCAGATTATGTTATATTGGATACTGATAGAAGTAGCCTTGGCAAGAAACTGGGATCTGACTCAAACTTAGATGTGCACTCACTGGCCAGTTTATTAGGTACACCTTTGTTAGTACTGGGTTTGGACCCTCTTTTGCCTTCAGAACTACCTCTATCCTTTATGGTATAGATTCAAGACACATTTCTCAGAAAGTTTGGTCCATATTAACATGATGCACATCCCAAAGGTTCTCTATTGGATTGAGATTCCATTTCAGTACATTGAACTCATTGTCTAAGATGATTTGCCCTTAATGCCATCAGAAGATAGGTACACTGTCATCATAAAGAAATGGATATGGTCAGCAACTATACAATGGGCTTGCCAATAAAATACCCCCACACCCTTACACTACCACCACCAGCCTGAACCATTGATACAAGCCAGACTGGGTACATGCTTTCTGTGCATCATGACACTATCAAAAATCACGAAGATTGGTGAACATTGGTCATTAAAAGCTGTGTTTATAATATTAACCTAATCATTTCCTGGTTATGAATTGAGCTCTACTACAATATTACTCATTAACATATTGTAACATCAATCGATTACATCACTTAACTTTTATCTTCATTTGTTATTTCAAACAGTTCTTTCCTAAGTTAACAATCCCCCCAGTTCTTCCACAGATCTATGAAAAATCTTGATATGATTTCCAGTGTCATTTCCGCACAACCTTTGTCCAAACCCGCCCCAAGAACAACACTCGAGTAAATTTTGCCCATCCTGTTCCTCCCTCCTTCTCTACCACCTCGCTGTCTTCTCTACCGTTTGTTATATGCTCACAAAGGCCTGGCTTCTGCAGCGGAATAAAGCACAGGCTTTCACACACTCTGAAAGGAACATTGTGTCAGAAAGGGGAAAGCCAAGCCAGCCATGAGTTGACGATGGCCTACTTTTCTCCTGCTCAGTGACTCAGACCCTCTGCAACTCCTTCAAAACTCCCAGTTCTGCTTTGCTGCCTCGTTTGTCACTAGAGCTATTTGTGCCAGTTTCTCAGGAGAGCACGACTCAGCTCTTCTCTCGCATGCCTTTTACAGGTTAGTTTGCACTTTTCGTTCCTGTGGATACTGTGCTGGACTTGGGTGGGTCTTGTAAACAGCGGCCTCGGTTGATTTACCGTTATGGGTGTTTCGTTTTTTTTTTTGAGGCATTTGTAACATTGGTTGAATGGAGAGAGTGGGCTTTATATGACCAACATAACATTTTTGTTAAGTAACTTATTAAATATTTAATTATATTAACAACAGTTTGTATTCTTCTGTTTTACACCTTTCTGTCAAATGCTTTATTTAACCTTTATTTAAGTTATTCATTCACTGTCAATCCCAAACAATTCATAGTACTTATTACTTTAGTTTGAAACTAGTTACAAAAATTAACCATTGTTTAAAATTAACCCATTTTGTCAGCTCTGGTGGTATAGAGTGGGATCTCAATTTTACGAGAGACCAAAGTTTGAATCTTAAACTTGTAGGTAATTTCCAGATGTTACCGCTCTCTACCCATTCACTTCCTGTTGTCGTATCAATAAAGCTATAATGGCAAAAAATATACAGTATAAAGGTATATTTAATTAAATATATTAAATGCATGTACATGGTGGGAATGCCAACAGTTTTGTGCTTGAATTTATTTTATTTTTTTTACATTTTTGCATAGCTACAATATGTTCGTTCACTCTAAATATAGCTGAGAAAGGTCTAAATTTCAAGGAAAAAAGTTCCAAACCAGCTTTCTTCAGAAATTGTATAAGTTTAACAGAACATACAAACAAATGTTCTCAACCAACTTTTTTGCTATTTTTTTTCACAACAGTTTTTCACAGATTCTGTGTTTTTTAAAGGAAGACAATTTGTCAATGGGAGATTTACTTCAACGGTTACAATCCCCCCAAATTCTGATCCAGCAAAAACACCCCCTTCAAATAAAACCCAACAAATTGTAATAAAAATTGATTTTCTTTAATCGTTTCAATTTTCCAGCAAAATAGTTGATTGTTAAATGATCAAATAAAACAATCCCTTCTATTATTCCTTGAATAGAATCAACGGAACACTTTTTTTTAAATAGTTGGAGTACAACAGATTACCTGTAGATCTTTTAATGGCTGATAAAAAAAATCTCTGATAAATTAAGTCAGATTTGAGGCCAAAAAGGATTCAGTTTAAACAGCTTTCGACTCATTACCACACAAATTCTAGTTTCTGTCTGTAGATTTGAATTACTGGTGGAGTCTGAATGGAACTTTATTGTTTAAAAATACAAAGGCAGGTTTTACTGGATGTCCCATGGATTGAAACAGTGTCTGTCCCAAGAGGATATTTCAGCTCTTCTCTACCTTCTCCTATTCTTATCACCGCAGAGGTCACATGTAAGTATCGCTCACATCTATTTTTGTCTGGGTCCAATAAGGCCACCCTTTTCCTCGCTATTGGAAATTCTTGTTTTAAGTTGGACTGGATCATAGATGAAATCAGTGAATCACCAACAAGTTTGGTACAGTGCCCAGTATTATATCACCAGAGTTTCCAGATGGCATTTCGGTGAACTGACCTTGGACCTGTGACCTCAGGTCATAGAAACAAAGCAGTTGGGAAAGCATGTGGTTGTAATCCTCTTAAATGACAGACAAACCTTTCACTCACTTTCTCTTTCTTTGAGACCTCCCTGCACCTCACTGTGTGAACTCTTTATGTAAGGGGCCAGTTCGAAAGGCCTGTTCTTGATGAGGTTTATTTGTTCAAAGCTTTGAAAGGATTCGCTTTGATATCCAGGGAAACCAGATGCACTTTGTTTACACCTCATTATCATTAAACCTAGTTGAGGGGTGAAAAAAACACTCTCAAAGTAAAGGCCTGTAATATTTTGGAAGACAAATGCAGCGCAAGAGAAACTCAACTCAAAGAAATTCAGCATTCCATTTTACAAAGACACTGCAATAGATCCGCCTTCAATTTAAATCTCGTAGACAAGCCATAAATTTGAAGAAAAATGATCGAATTCAATGTCAGCGTAATGATAATCCTGACACATCTGCCTCTGAGACTCATTTACAGTCAGATTGAGGGGGTTTGGGTGAGTCAGCTCATGGCTTCAGTTCAGAGATAAATTATTAATCAGCTCCAGCACTTTGAGCGGGACATTAAAGAGTCATGCTTTGATATTCCACCAACGCTGGAGCTGTTTGTCTTTTTAATCTCATTTTTCTCTCTGGTTGATAAGTGATTCACAGTTAATAAGTGATTTTTCGATTAAGATGCGTAAAATTACAGTCATAATAAATAGAGATCATTTTTACAGAATGTTTTTATCTGTTATGTAAGATGTTAAAATAATTAATATGCCACTAAATTTTGTTTAAAGGCTTTTTGTGATGCCTGCTGGCTGGGTTTAAAGGTATATATTGTGTTTTTTACTGTTACGATAAAGCATAGGCTGTCAATACACTCATGGACACAAAGCCGGATGCAGCCTGTAGATAAAAAAAAGAAAAACTGCAGGCAATACAACATATTTTTAATGCAATGATGTCAAACTTTGTAAAATTTGACTAAATCAGTTTTTCAGCAAACTCTGGTCCTCTGAGAAATCTAGTCACATCCAAATAAGAATGTTTGTAGTCAATCACAAAATGTAAACCTGATATATATTAAAACAGTTTTATTTAAATGAATTTTGTATCAACAGCAATGTCCCACCACTTTCCGTTTCACTGCCATTGCCCTGTGGTTGGTCAAAAACTCTTATCTTCGATAAGAAACTTCTATCTCTGTGATGAAATCTGAGATGTTAGTCAGATACAATTCTGTACATTGAATGAGATGTCTGAGAAGAATTCTAAATCAAATGTTAACTACTGGGTTTTAGTCGACATCCTTATTAGGAGACATGACAAATGTAAGAATTTTAAAAAGTAAAAAAAAAAAAAAAACACTTATGCATAGAGCTAGCGCAAAAAAAATCATTTAATTTCAAAATTGCTAAAAAAAACAAAAACAAAGATGAGGTATGGAAAGAGGCACCATCAAATCTACCAAAAGTCGAAATACCCCTCACATTTTCCAGATTTTTTGAAAAGTAGCGGTTATGGAGTGAGTAAGAGTGGATCTTATTGAAAGAATTTTGTTCTTGAGCGCCACCAAGCTGTTTATTTTCCCAATCATGTTAACAGATTAATGTAAAAAAGAACCGATCATTGCAATTTTACAGCTTGCATCAAAAGATAAACAAAACAAAACTGTGCTGTTTGTTAAAAAATGATGCATTATTGCAATGCTGATGTCAATAGTCACATTTAGACCCATAGTTATGTATGCACCTGCCTGCAGCATATGTGTGAATACGGAGCTTGTGATCAAGTTTAAGGAGCTACCACCTTCTATACAGATGCTTTTTTTGTTCTCTGCTCACTGCCAGTAACAAGGTAAAATAAAGTAAACTCAATAAATACTGCAGACAAACATTAGCTTCCTTCACCCTGTGCATGTGATCTTAACCAGATAATAGTTATTGATGAGTTGTTTGATACTGGGAGGTTTACAACAGCCTAAAGTAGAACTTTCGACGACAGAGATCCTATAAACAGTAATTTCAAGCAGAACATGAGTCTGCAGATGGACGATGTAAAATTCAATCACGGTGAAGATTAAATTCATGGGAATGGAAGAGCCAGAGATTGAGAGACAATGCCAAGGGAGGAGCTTCCTCTGTCTGATTTCTCAAATCCATTATAAGATGTGGACGTCTGCCAGTCCTGTCGATTTTACAGAATGAACAGCTGCAAATTGCAATTTGTGTCTGCTTCACTGATTGATTTCCTCTAATGCTTTTTAATGTGGTCACATGCTTCCCAATGTTCACGGGGGCCGAAAGTTCAATGGAGAGCATCATTTCAAGCAATAATATTAAATGTGTGTTTACAGTCTCTGCTCATTCAGGGGTGAAACTTTTGAGTGCGGTGCTTTGTCGAATGAACAGGGAGTGCTTTTAGGGCATTGAGCAGATGAGATTTATTGTTCTGGTTATTAGTGTTTCACCACCAGTAGCTTCATAACAATTGAAAAAAGGGCTGGGGTTTGGAGAGGGGACAGACTGATCTCTTTGTGGAGCCATTTGCAGTGATTCATTTCATCCATCAACGATGTGATTTCTATGCCAACTGCATGATTTGCTGCTAAATTAGTTTTGTGTTTTTTTTCCTGTAGTTATTTTTTTTTTAGGGGGGGGGGGGTTAAAATAGAATAAAGAAGATGGTGATGAACATTAATGAAAAGGATTGTTTTTGCCAGACAAGCCACTACATTTTAAGGGTGATGACTGAAAGCATATCAATTTTCGGATGTGTGTTGAGTGTGTAATAAGCTGAGGTCAGGAGACATTATCCGACAGAGTGATTCTGTGTTTGCAGATGACAGCATTTCAGTTTTCAAACTGTCCCTTTTTAGCTTCCCATCTGGCAATTATTCAAGCTGATTGCCTTTAAATATGGCCATTTTCAAATATAGGCCATGACACATGAGTTCATAATTTAACAATAGTCTTACTGACTGGGGTCACAAGGGTTTCAAGTATAGCTAGACCCATGTGCCCAAATTTAACTTGTGTAACCCACAATCTAGAATTAAGTTCAGGCGCAAAGCAAGCACCGGTCAAGTAGTAGACTGTAAAGGTTCATATTCTAGAGAGGATTCAAGATGTCAAAACAAGACACTAGCAAGGACACTCCTGGGAACATGGGTAGCATCGTAGCTGTTCAGTGTCCCGTTCAGAGTTCTTTTGGTGCTTGCAGAGGTGCCTTTGTGTCCAACATACTTTTGGTGAATTGATGTGCCTTAATAAGTGAATGGAGCTCTGAAATGGTCTGTTCTGGGTGAATTCTGGCATTATTCGTTTTACAGGCATTATTGGTTTTACAGGATTTTAATCATTCTCTTGGTTTATATCTGTCTAATTAGCATATTTTTGTTACTATATAAGAAGTTTGTGCCCGTCAAATTCAAGGATTTTTAATTACCATCTAATTTAAAGGTTTGTGTTGTAATAATTATGGTTAATGAAAAAAATGAACGGCGGCTGTGGGTTACAGTAGCACCATTAATACTTTTAAAAGATTGTACTTTACATTTTACAGATAATAGGATTTAAATCATAATCATTGCAGTTAGTTACCATGTTTTTACAGCTCAGAACTGTCTAATTTAAAGGTTTGTGTTGAAAAATTAAAAAAAAAAAAGATTTGCTGAAAATCTTAATCAAATAAGGATAGTGAAAACTCTGCATTTGGGACTATGCTAATTTGGGAAAAACTAAAATATAGTCACATGCCACCTGCCGTCATATGGTCGGACAATATAGCTTCGATTTCTCTGAAGTGTGCAACTAATTACGTTCTAAAAATTTAATTTCTCCTCATTAAAGACTAAATAAATATCATCCTGTGGTGAAAATTCAAATTATTCGAAAAACTGGAAAATTGCTGAGCATGTTTTCACATGCATGTGATCTCATCATTTAATTTTTATTTGAAATAATACAGTAATACACCATATATTACGTTTAAGGTCTTAATTTGTAAAACTAACATTAATTATGGTCAATGTAAAACACTGTCTTTTTTTTGTACCATTTATTCAGTATTTACCTATTAAATTTTAATTAGTATATGCTGTAAAACTGTAATTACGGTTTCTCTGTAAATTTTATGGTTATTATTACATGTTTTGTGAAATACAATATTTTCCTGTAGCATTAATACAGTGTTTTGCAGTGTTTACACAGACCATAACCAGCATAAAGAGACAGTTTAATTACTTCCTTATAAATATAATTAAACATGCAGCAGTTTTTTATTGCTTTTATTGCTTTTTATCACCATCCGCCTCTTTCTTGAGTAATTTATAATTAATTACTATGACATTTTCACCGAAGGGTTAAAAGTTCTAGTTTTCATTAATGTTTCATAACAGGGATTACATAGAGGCAAATTATCCCCAAGCAAAGGGTTTTCAGCTCCTCCTTCCAAGTAAGTGATGTGTTTGTGTTTGCTTTTGAGTGAAAGAGAGAGTAGTCTTCGGGTCATCAGCTGTTAGGAAGAAAGGGCGTCGTAAATGCCGTCGGTGGGTTCATATGTAATGTGGAGAGACATGCGAGGTCAGTCCTTGCTCTCTTTTCAAACATCTACTTCCAGAAGAGTCTTTAGGAAACAAATGTACTCTTACTGTTGGAATTTCAACGTTTCAATATAATTTTTTGAAATGATCAGTTGCTTTTGTTCCAAAGCAGGATTTTTCTGCTCAGTAGTGTAGTAGAAACAAATCTATTTTGCTTATATTGAGGTTTTACTCTGTGCTGTAGATGACAGTGCCTCTGCAACGAGCAGCATGGAGGTGACGGATCGGATCGCCTCTCTGGAGCAGCGCGTTCAGATGCAGGAGGATGAGATCCAACTCTTGAAATCAGCCCTGGCGGATGTGGTACGGAGACTCAACATCTCAGAGGAGCAGCAGGCCATGCTCAGCAAGAAAGGACCAACCAAAGGTACCTTTCTGTTAGAGAGATTCCTAAAGGTTGTGGGAGTTTTCTGCTGATCGGTGCCTTTAATGAACTTTTTGTTTGGCTCTAGTTTAAACATATTTTTCTTTGATGCTGTGAATGTGCTCAGAAGCAGATGAGAGGAGACTTTCTTCCTCCTCTGACAGCACTGTTGGGAAACCAGGTAGGCCCTGGGGTCTTGCTCGTCAGGAGTTGCACTAAAAAGAGCACAGTCATGCCACTGCAAAAGTATTCTGCACCGTTTATCAAAAATGCATGAACACTAAAAACGTAAATGAGCATGCACTGATGGAACTTGTGACTGACCGTTATTATCCCTGAATCTCGGGGTTTGTTTGGAGCACTAATCATTTTCAAATTGATGTTTAATCACATTATTTTGTGACATACCATAACAGATAAAAATAAATTAGCAGTAATTATGATTTTTGAAAAATACATGTACTTCTGAAATTATATTGAGATTTCGTATGTATTTGCAATAATTGTAAATTATGAATTTTTTGACACTGCATTACTCTAATGATCACTCAAAAAGCATTCATGTAATTTAGCCAGTTACTTTTTTCCACTTCTGAAACTGTTTAATCAAAGCTGCAAACATTGTTTGCTCCATTTCATCCTTTTTCTTGCTAGCTGTATTATTCCCAACAGGAGCCTTCCATTCAAAAAAATAAATACCTGTATTTGAGAAAAATAATAACAGTTTTGTGCATGGTATGATAAATACATGTTTCTTTTTGCATTTACAAACTTGTTAGTAATGGAATTTAGAATTATATAGCTATTTAACTAGAAAAACGTTAACCCGGTGTTTATATCGGTGGGTTGTATCATTCCTACTTAATTTAAAACTTTAATGGGCACACCCACTGGTTCATGCAGGGACTTCCAGGAGTTAATGTGCCACATTTTTTTCATTGGAAAAAGCACAAGGCAGGCCACCAGAAAGAAACAATGTTTCCCCTACCATTCAATGTGTGGGTCGCCAAACCCAGTTCAATGGAAATATAACATTTCTAATATGTGATACATAATTGTATGAAACAGCCACAAACCACGGCTCAGTAGCACCACTCACCACTGTCCTTACCTTTTTAGTTCCCTCCCACTCGAAGGTTTGGTTATTTTCAGCAAAGTTCAATTTGTTTGTATGGAAAGCATGGATTTCTAATACTTGACACCCCTGATCAGACAATGTTGTGCGTTTGTTTTGTGAGATAAAGGTTTTAAATTATGTTTTTAAACAGTCTTGACCAGCTAAGCAAAGCATCTCCTTTTCTGTCTTTACGTGCAATCCTCTCAAAAGCTTAATTTAGCTGAAACACCCATGCAAAGCTTGCAGCGTTTTCTTGATAGTTTTGAACCTTTTTTATGATTATCTGACAAAGCTTACTTTAATCCACATAATCCTTTGAACTCCATAAATCGGATCCACCAAAGTCACGTTTCTTAACCCTCATTGAGCTTCAGAAGATACTGTGCATGTTGTAAAATGCTATTTAACCAAGAAGTTACACTACAAACATCTCAAGGCACTTTATTCACTGTCGTCTGTTTTTCAGCCTGTTTGAAGTGTGTGCTTGAGATGAGTCACAGCAGCAATACATAGCTGCGCACATAGCCTTTATTTAGATTCATAGGACAGTGTAAAGTGACAGGAAGGGAGGGGACTGGATGGAACTCGAACCTTCACAACCATGAATAGGTCCTGCACGCTAGAGGGAGGCTGGGAAATGTCAACAGGTTGAGAATTCGAACCTGTGTTGCCCTCCACAACCACAACCTCTATTCTCTACACCATGGGGCCAGACTTAATATTTTATTTAATTAAATATATTTCCCTGTCAATGAAACTGAAAAAGTTTTAAGATCGTAAAGCTAAGAACACTTTGATTTGTATTTGTGTGTAATGTCCTCCACCCACTAGGGGGCAGCACTAATGTGTGTGCTCCCAGAGAATCTTTATGTACCCATAATTTTAGAGATAATATTGCAACAATACTACCATCGTAATTGCAGCTCCAGCAAATTTTACAGGAAAAACCTGTTTCGATTTAATAACAAAAAGTAGTTTGAGTTTCTGTGGTTGCCCAACAGCAGTAGGCGCTGTTTAACTTTTATACAGTTTATAATAGGCATTGTAACAGTTTTAAAAACAAACACAGTAGGGCACTTTACTTTTTACAGTATCCTTCAACCACAGCTGCCCGTGGATTACCGGTTTTTTAAGGTTTTTCAACGCCTTTAATGCAGTTGCAGAAAATAAACAGTAACATGCTGTTAATTCAAACCACAGTAGGGCACTGTAGTTTTTACAGTATCGCGCTGGTAACCGCAGCTGCCAGTTGAATTCCATTTTTTTAACAGCAATACATTATACAGTTTTTGAGTAAAACATTTTTAAACTGTCCGTTCACACTGAAAAATGTCTTTCTTGACTCCTCTTGTTTTACTTGGAACTTCCTGTTTACTTGATTCATGCTGTTTTTAAGATATTATCATTGACTGATAAATCATTCCTGACCGCATAAAATAATCCTGCATATGTTTAATTCAGCCTGTGCTTCCATCTTTCAGCTAGACCAATGATCGCTGCCCTTCCGCTGAGACCCATGATCAGTAATGGCACTGTCTTATCCAAGAAGACACTGCCATCCCCTTCCAACTCCAAGAAAGACAACTCGCCAGCAAACAAAAGGTCAGATACTAATGACCTCACATTTATATTTGGTATTTTGGCTCAGTATATATTTCTTGACGTGATATTCTAAGGCTAGTTTTCTTTCATTGTAATGAAGGTTGATCAAAAGTCTTCAAATGCTCAAGATAGCAGAGCAAGGTTAAGCCTAAAGGTCACCTCATGAGCTCATGATAAGAAGAAAGATTCTCAGAGAGTCAGTGATGTGGGTGTGACCAGTTTTCATATGAAAAGAATTTTACATATCACGACACAAATGCTTGAATTTCAGATAATTGTTAGCGCATGCACACAAAGCAATGGTGCCCTTGCTCTAAAATCTCAGCTAGCTCAATCACACACCAAGATAAGCTTTATTTTGCTTGAGTGAAAATGAACATTCTTTGACTTTTTTTATTTTTTATTAGTTTGCTCTTTTACATAAGTGACTTATCACTTGCTTTTAAGGCTAAAGTATTATAATAGACATATCTATGGAGATCCTGCTGACTATTTATCCCAGGATAACACCATTTGCCAGTGGCTGGGCCAGAGGGATCCTGCAGTCTGGATTAGACTTGAGCCTGGAAACCCGTGGACTGCTGATGGCCTCTTTTCTTTTGTTGACAAGTTTTAAAGGGCACCCAGCCACAATTCAGCCCTGTCTGATGCACAAAGACACTGCAACTCAGGACATGTCATTGAGAATAAACAAAAGAAAGCATTTCTTCTTGTGGATTTTATGTTTCTGGTTTTTTACTGACTGGGATGGCGTCATTATTATCTCTACTTCGCAGCTTCCTTTTCTTCTTTGTAAATGTTGACATTCATTCTTCCTGTTTGAGGTGGGGTCTAAATATTATGAAAGAATACTTTGTTGAAAATATAGGATATTTTCTGGAAGCTTTTACAATATTGGAACGGCAGAATGGATTTGAATATGATTTTGAATTTACCCTCGTCTGGCTTTTTCCTGTTAAAGCAGACATCAATTAGGTGTGGAAACAGTGTGGAAAAATAATTTTTCATTTTTAAACATTCTCTTGAATATCCGTTTAACAAAGATTCGACCAGAAGCTTTTTTGAACAGCTATATCGGATTGAGTTTCACAGCAATACAAAAATACCACCAACAGCATAACTTGACATTAGCTAAATCGCTGAACAGTTGGCTGCGCAGGACATTCTGTTTAACACATAAGAACAAAGTAACACTAATACATGACACAAAACAGTCTAATAAACACTATATAAGGGCTTGTATCACCCATACAAATAGTTTATAAGGCACAAGAAAAAGCAAATAGGGTAAATGACTGCCATTGTAAGCAAGATTAGATAAAACTTGAAAAGTTATGCAACTAGTTATAAACTGGGAACCAATAACCAATTATTATATATAACTAGACTATTACAGGTGTAAATCAGTCAGGATGTGTGTCTAATTAGTTTTTACGTAATATTTTTGTTAATAGCTCATGGCAGGGTTTAAGTGGATGGACTTCTTGTCGCATAAATGTGGTTGTGCTTTTCGAGACCCCCAAAGGTTGTTTCCCAGTATCTCGTTTCCTTTTTACTGAGATAACTCTAAAGACACTTTGAGTTTGAATGTGAAATAATCTTTACTTTGGTTTGAGGGTCACATATGTGCACAGATTGAGATGATTTTAGTAAAAGAAGCTACGTAGCAACAAAAACAGTGGGAAAACTACACTGTAAAACTTTTTGTTGTAAATTTACAGTAAAATACTGGCAGCTGGGTTGCCAGCCACATACTGTGTTTTTACAGGACTAATGCTGTAAACTGGAATTACAGTCAAGTACTGTAATTTCTAAATACAGTACCCTACTGTTATTTAACTTAAATTTTACAGTACTAAACTGTATTATTTACAGCAATATATTGTTTTTATACAAGGAATACTGTAAAGCGTTTATTCTGTGTTGTACATAGTTAGAAATATAATATTATAACTAACAATATAACAACAGAAATCAAAACAACATTCATGTTTTAACATTTCTTTTTATTTCTTAACATACGGCCTGAAAAGCAGTTTTGTGTAAATCATGTACACTTTAGTTAACTGTTAACATGTAACAATTTACAATGCAATAAACATTTAACAAACAGAAAATGTTTTAGAAATGCATTGTAAAGAAACTAAAAAACAAGACAAAAAGAAACTTGCCTTACAGTATATAAACATTTTGGCTGAAATGGCAGCTTTATTTTTTTACTAAATATTGAAAATAGATGTTATATATTATGGTAATTGTTACATTAACAATGCAATAGTCTTACTTGTTTTTAACAAATAAAAAGGTTTTTCCTGAAAACCAAAAAAAATGAACCAAAAAATGAAAGTCTTGAATTGTGGGAAAAAAAGAATTTAAAAAATCCCATTCAAATCTAAACAAAATCCCATTCAAAGTCTGCAAGTTTTCTGAGAAGAGACGACACGTGTGTGTTTATGGTACTGTTTTTTTGTGCACAACATGCCAAGTCTTCTTGGATGTAACCTTTCCTTTCTTGGCCTTGGAGCCACGTTCAGGATTGATGTCTATAAGCACTTGCGAAATCTATTTGCTATTCATGGCTGCTTTATTAGCAACATGCACGTCTGATGATGTGTATCCAGGGTTTGTTGACAGTAATACTCTAAAAAGCTCCAAAACAATCCCAAAATTGTTCTTTCTCATTGACAGCACTGTGAAGAGAACCAGTTCGTCTGAGCAGGTGGGTTCAAGCAACAGGAGAGACAGTGGCGTGGAGGGAAAAAACAACCGCACACGTGCCGGCTCCACGGGAAGCAACTCCAGCAGCAAGAGGGCCTCAGAGAGGTATGGAAATGACTTCATAATTAATTTTGTTTAATTATAAACAAATAAACACGCATAATTGATCTGAATCTTCTCAACCCTGCAGCAAACAGAGGGATCCTGTTTTCAGTGCAGGTAAAGATCAAGTGTCCCTTCCTCCTCGGATGAGTATTATACTGTATATTTGTGTTTCACTTCAAGCAAAGGTCTTTAGATGTTCTCAAATGAACAAGCTGACCTCCCAGATGTCCCTTTGTTTGGAAGAAAAGCTGCTCAGTTTGAAGTCAGACAGATGTTACTGAGAATGTGGTGAACTGAGGCAGAACAAATAGAGGAAAGCTTTCCGACTCAAGAAGGTCACCGCGGCTTTGCATTCTTTATTCCAGTTCATCTCACCTTCTTCTTTTTTATCAGTAATACGACAGCGTCTGTTGCCAACATTTCTTCTAGTTTCATTTCTGTTTTTGTCACCTCACTGTTTTTAGTGTTGTCTATTTATGTCTATTATTTTTACTCATATGGAGGAGGTTGGATACAGAGAGATTTAATGAAGATAAATGAATAAACAAAATTTTCAGTTAATACCAACACAAATAAAGTGGTACTCCCCTGTATATTTTTATGATTTTGCTTCACAATTTCAGTTAAATATATCATAGAAATGGTGATTTTTTGAGAAATGAAATATAGTTATAAAAATTTATGTCCAGAAATGTAGGCAACTTTATTGATTTCAATATCTTTAGCACTAGCTATTAAAACTCAAAATTAGTTTGGTAACCTCAGTGACCTCCATACACAGGTGAATCCAATCATGAGGAAGTATTTAAAGCAGTATTAAGAAGGGGGCCTCAAAACAACTCTCAGATGACCTGATCATTGTTTAAGATCATGGTTTTGAGGAAGGATACAGAAAGCTATCTCAGAGATTTAAGTACTCTGTGAGGGGCATTGGAATGATAAAGCACCAAAAAAAAACACCAAAAAAAAAATCTCAGATAAGCAGAGGCTCAGGGTGATGAGAACAGTCACGATCAACCCACAGACCAGCTCCCAAGGACTACAACATGCATGTTTTGCCACAGTGTATGCTAAGGCTCATTTTGGCAACCCAGCTTCATTTTGGAACAAGGTGCTGTGAACTAATAAAATAATTAGTTTATTTTTCTATTGTGGTGCCTACATTTTTGCACATGCCTAATTTTGTCTAATTAATTCTTGCACACTTTCCATAAATCATATAAAGTTTATTTCACTTGTCAAATATCAAATTTAAAAAGCCAATAGGAAAAATTAACAGGGGTGCCAAAACATTTATTTGTGAAACTGCTTTACATTCTAAGTCATTCTAGAGGGCTCTATGGAATGGAATTAAAAAATCGATTTTAAATAAAGCGAGCTTCTAAATCGTAGCTTTCTGCACACGTACAGATCCAAACTCAGTTTAGCTTTAAATACAGGTATGTATACTTTTTAATAATTCATTGGCTTATGCTGCTATTGTGGAAGGTAAATGTTCTGAACATAAATTATATTTAAAATAAAGACATTTTATGTTTTCAACAGCAAGTAAGTTTGAGTAAGTTGGATCTGTATGTCAATTATGAAGTGAATTACTGTAGATAAGTTAGTTCGGGCAGTTAAAATGTACATTTGACCCAGATACTGCAGTTAATATGCTAGAAATGAGATTTTATTGATGCAACAGCACTTCCAGATGTTAACTGTACTGTCCAGCACATCAATCAAGCAGCAGCGGAAGCTTGCTGAGAGTCCCAGTGGAGCTCGTAGAGTAATTACCAGACATGCTGAGCTGGAACCCTCAGAACAGAGATCAGTTTGTCTTTCTCTCACCTGCTCATACGATTGTTTCTGTCTCTGTTCATTCATGAAGGGATGCGGCATGTGACTCATTGCAAAGGTAGGCATTGCTGGTGAACTTCTGATGCTTACATGAGCAGCTCTGTGGAATCTGGAGGCCATTTAATTCTGATGTCAGATATACGATAAAAGTAATAATAAATAATCAACTGCTAACACTAAAGTTAATTGATAACAATGCAATAACTATTGTCATCGGATAAATCAATAAAAAAATCACTATATGCTGATGTCAGAGCCCCGTAGCGTCCTGTTATCTGTTGTTGCTTAAGTATCATGACCTTTGATACATTTATATTTTATGTGATGCAGACTACCTTAAAGGTGCCGTTTTAAAACATTTATAATCAATATTTTAGCCCTCTATACTAGCACTGCTCTGTTTTATTGTGGTTCCTTAAATTACTGTTGCTAGATTTTAGTCTGGTTTGATAAATTACATTTAGAACAGTTTGTTGTGCCAATGCTTATATATATATATATATATTAGTTTCATAACACAATAATTCTACAACAATCCTGGAATTTTTACAAAAATACAAGTATTACATTTTGTTTTAATGAAAAAATCTCCCGAAAGATCCCTCCCAAAAAGCAATTGTATTAAAAATATATATATTTCCCAAGCACTTTTTGTTCCATTGTGCTTTTTTTTTAAAACACAAGCCATCTCACAGACCTTGTACGTTCAAGGGCTATCCCTTCTTTTATCCACCTCTAGATGGCACTGATGGCGATTTGAGGTCTGTGAAATGTAACTGAAATGCATTTTCTCACATTTTAATTTGAATTACCTTGCAAATTACATGTAATGTTCATTTAAAACCAAAAATCTCGAAACAAATAACCTTTTTTAAATTTATACATTATATTTGAAATAACAAATAAGCAATATGTGTGTAATAAGGTGTGATTGGCACATGCACCGGTTCGTGCAGAGACTTCTATCTAAACATTTCCACAAAATCGCTTTGTTTTAAAACAATTACCTTGATTTCAATGGGTCTTTGTTTGATCAGAATTCGCACAGAAATAAAATAATATACCATTACTCACTTTGAACTGATTGCAGAGAGATTCCAGATGGCATGGTAATTTGCCTGACTCTGAAAGCTCTCACTTCTCATTATGACCTAATCAGAGCCCACAGAGCTGTCTTGTGCAAGTGTCGGGGTTAATTAGACAAATGCGTGTGTGATAGAGGTTCTCACCCTTTCCCTGTAAAGCACTATACGCCTGTGTTGTGTAGCACCCTTCAGACTGATTTCAGCCAGTAACAGTAACTCTTGAGTGTTTTGCTCACTGCTCAAGGGTATAGCTTTTCAAATGCATCAAGAGAAACAATATCCATTTAGAGCCGTTTTAAAGTTACTATCCTTGGTGTGAGTGGATGTAAGTAGGTGGATTCGGAAGTAATCAAACTATGTCTAATTATACTTCATCCCGCCTCTCCCCTCTGTCTCGTACCCGTCCCTTCCAAATTTGACCTTCACCTCACCAAGTGACAGTTCAGCTCTATCTGCACCGACCGCCAAAAAGGAACGGATCCGCTGAAACTCCTAAATCTGCATCAGCCGTCCCCTCGCAGTCCTCCAGCACTCCATCAGAGACCAAGATTCTGTCAGATAGACCGTCTCGACTGGGGAACCGAAAGCTCCCTCCGTTTAGTCTTCCTCTGAGGAAGTGCACATCCCAGCCAGTCCACTCACCCTTAGAAATGCCCTCTTACAGGAGTCCAATCAAATCTCCCAGTCAATATTTTCAGATCTGTTACTGATCAAAACTGCTCTCTTTATGAGTCGTGTTAGATTTTGTTTACTTTAGTTTCATTGTAGTTGCAGGTTCATTTCGTATGCATCTATATTTCTGATTAGGTTGCTTTTGTTCAAATGTTCTCTTGTTTATTGCTATTTTCCTTTTCCACCGTTCTCACATGCATGCCTGTCTGTTTTTGTTTGTGTATGTTACTAATTTATCTACTAATAAAAATGCTCCCTTAACATGCTTTTTGCTTTTGATTTCAAACCGTGTGTTCATGGAAGATTAAAAGGAAAATAGTATCAAGGATTTTCTATCACAGACCAGATCAGAATGTCTTGTAGTACTGCTGTCTGCTACTTTTAATGAAGAACATCTTGTAAATATGTTTTGGTTCTCTGATGTTTGGGCTCGTTAATACACTCCAACCCTGCATTTAATAATTCAAAAGGATAGCAAAAATAATTCTTGTTCATTACATGTCAAAACTTAAAAAGAAACATTCTCCTTACATCCTACGTTAGTTTATCTCACTGTCATCCATCTTCAGTTTTTATTCATCTTCAATTTATTTATGTTAATGGTCAAAACAACCATTTTTCAATGACTTGTGATTTTAATTAACTTTATTAAGGCTGATATCTAAGTGCAAAAGTGCCCCAACACATATAGTGGATTTACTGGAATAAATCATCTTAGAGCTAAAATGCATCTGCTTCTTCAAGTGATGATGATTCTAGTCACTTCTGAACTTCTATGTTGTTTTTGTGTTTTAATATGTACTAAGATATAACTATCCTTTAATCTCAGACAAACAAGCATTGCAAAACAAGCATCACACAGACTTCAAGAGATGACAGCATGTTAGTGATGCCCCCTAGTGGGTGGATGAAATTACATACTATACCAATTAAATTGTTGGTTGTGAAAACAGCCTTCTTTAAATCACGTATGAATTGAAGTTCTATATTAATATACAGCTCATGTTATGTTTTTCTTTTAAAATGTGAGTAAGGGATAATTCTCTTGTTGTAAATGTTACAAGAAGACGAGGTAAAGAAGTTTCAGAAGTAACTAGAATTACAAGAAGCAAATGCACTACAGCCCAGTAACAGATGATATCTCCCAGTAGCTCCACTAAACGTATTGTGTCAATCTTGTACACCATACCCCACTGCAGACTTCACAGACAGCCATGGATTTTATTGCTCTAAAAATTTGTGTTGCTTTTTCTAGATGAAGGTTATGTCAAAATGTATTTGAAGGGTCGTCCTGTCACCATGTACATGCCCAAAGACCTGGTGGACACATACTGCCTGGAAGCAAAGGTGGACTTGCCCTCAAAAAAACTGAAGCTTGACTGGGTGTATCCTTTCAGACCGCAGCATGAGGGGAAAAAAAGGAAAATGACATTTTTTCCATTGATTTATTATTGCAACAAGCAGGATGTATTTCATTCATTTTCTAAATAATGAATGGTGATTCTGGGTCATTGCTAACTGATAATCTCGTATGATGTTTAGTTCCATATTCACATTCCAAGCTTTAACATCCACAGGATGCTGAGTCATCCATGCTGCTTGGTGCTCTGGCTCTGCTGAGCTTTTTTAATATTATTTTTTATTAATTAGACAGAGCACAACAAAGTAAAGGACTATATAAAGGCCATTGCGTTCAACAGTGTTAATGATTGATATTCAGAAAGTCAGAGCTAGCGTACTTTAAATTAGGTCATGTGACTCTAATAGTTCATCCCTAATCTATAGTTGAACAACAAAGGGGAAAGCCTAGCACACTGAAGACATCACCATTGTTTAATGAAAAAAGTAATCATCTAGAGTCGAAAAGCCTGGAGTCATTAACAAAGTTTTGGAGATTTTTAATTAAAATGTTCAGTTTTGTTTTGAAGATGAACGAATGGCTGAAACGGAGGAAGAAAATGAAAAGAGGTTATATTTTTGGAGAGTCTACCCCTGTAAATTCATCTTTCTCAGATTATATGTCAGAGTTTTTCTTGAATGTGGTATTACAACCAGGCTTGGAACAACCCATGCTAAAAAAACGTGCGCTGCATTTAACCCATCTAAGTGCACATAGAGCAGTGACCACACACTCTAAGGAGTAGTGGGGGAAACTGCTGCCTCTCTCAGAAAGTGAGCTTTCACACTACTCCAACTAGAGAAGAGGTTTGTACCAGGAACCTTCTGATCACCAGACTATCTCCTGGTTTGAAGAAACCAATATTTAAATTCAGAATTTTTTAACTAACCTAGACGTCTTTTGAAATAAAAGAAACAAAGGCTTCTTAGTAATATGGCCATGATTAATATAATGGTGTTAGTGATTCCTTTAAGGAAAAAAATAAATGATTCTTGCCAATTTGTCAAATCGTGGCCAACCAATCCAATACATTTTTTATGCCACAAAACGGAACTCTTGCTTTCCCCTGGAACTGGTTCCAACAAAATAAGCAAAACTATTTTTTTAACCACCTTTATTTCTCTTATCTATATGTGAGAAAGAGCAATCACTTTTTGGTTTGTTGTGATTCGGTAATGAAATGCTGCTTGAAGTGAATCGCTGTGGAGGTAACAATTGCAAGGGAGAGAATTGAGCATTTTAAGGTCACAGTTATTTCTCTTGACAGCGAATCAGGTATGGTTACAGAGGACGTGATTGTCGATCAAACCTCTACTTGCTCCCCACTGGAGAAACGGTTTATTTCATTGCTTCTGTGGTTGTTCTCTATAATGTCGATGAACAGTTACAAAGGCACTACACTGGACACACCGATGACATAAAGTGGTAAAAATTTCACATTTGTAATGTCACTATTTATTTTTTTAAACGGTTTCCATTGTCAAAAACATTCATTTTGAAAAATTCAAGAGTAAAAGCAGCTAGAATTCTTTCAATCCACATCCTGTTGGTATGATCTACTCTATACCTGGGAAAGCCGCGGAAACATACAACAGCTTTTATGGTTTACAGCAGTTTACCATAATAATACATAATTTCAAGACATTATAAGTATAGACATTCACAGGTCAAAACCAATAAAACCATTAGAGGCCAAAGACCTTGACCATGAAACACTAAATTATGTTTATAATGACCCAGACAGCTCAAAATTCTTTGAGTTGTGATGGTGTGAAGTCCTCTGACCTCAAAAGTTTCACCTCTTTTTCCCCTACAGCCTTGCTGTCCATCCTGATAAAATCACCATAGCAACCGGACAAGTGGCCGGCACATCTTCAGATGGAAAAGTAAAATTGATTTTAAATAAACATATTACAAGCTGCAATATAAAAGAAAATATCCATTCTACGGAAATAAAAAGTTTTATTTAGTCATTTTTTCCTGTCTGTGTCTTGTAGCAGTTGGCTCCTCATGTTCGAGTGTGGGATTCTGTGAGTTTGAACACATTACATGTGCTGGGGTCAGGTTTCTTTGATCGGGGTCTGGTCTGCCTCTCCTTTTCGAAATCGGTAAGATATGTTTGTTAAAAAACTTGCTAAGCTATGTAGTGCATAGAGTTCTTAGAATCTTACAAGATACAACGGTTTCTTCTCAAATAATACCCTCCATATTTGTCCTGGGATCTCTACCGGACAAGGGGTTAAAGGCCAGTTCAGGACGCTTTTAATTTAGATGTAGATATAATGGTTGCGTACATTATTCAATGATTCAATTGTTGACTTTTGGCCCTGATGGCCTTCCATATTAGAAAACTTTTTAAAAATTGTCTTTTTTTTTTTTCTTTTAAGTATGGTAAAAATTTATTTTTAAAATACAGAATGGTGGAAGCTGGTTGTGTGTTGTGGATGACTCCAATGATCACACTCTCTCTGTGTGGGACTGGCAAAGAGAAGACAGACTTGCTGACGTCAAAGTTAGTGCAACTTGGCAGACTCTGCCATAATGTTAAGTTAGTAAAATGGTGCAAATACCTCCTGAATATGACTTTCTTTCTGCACACAGTGCTCCAATGAGTCAATCTTTGCTGCAGATTTCCACCCAACAGATGCTAATACAATTGTAACATGTGGGAAGTCACATCTCTGTTTCTGGTCATTGGAAAAAGGGTCTCTTGGAAAAAAGCAGGGTCTTTTTGAGGTAATTCCCTCCCTTAAGTTACATTTTAGTTTATCAGTCTTTAGTTAGCATCCAAGTAAATCTACTTTAATCTACTCTAGAAAATTCTTTCTTACCACTGCTCTGAAAATAATCAAATGTACCCTCATCGGCCACTTTATTAGGTACACATGTCCAACTGCTCATTCACTAAAATTCTGTAAAACTGGGCACCAAATTGGTGATTTTAGTGACTGAAGATGGCACGTTGTTGCCAGATGGGTTGTTCTGAGTATTTAAGAAACTTCTGATCTACTGGGATTTTCATGTACAACCATCCCTAGAGTTAACAGAAAATGATTTGAAAAAGAAAATGTCCAGTAAGGGACAGTTATGTGGACACAAATGCCTTATAATGGCAGGTCAGAGGAGAAAGGGCAGGCTGGTTCTGATAGAAAGGCTACAGCAGAAGAGCATCTCTGAACCCACAACATGTCAAACTTTGAGGCAGATGGGCTACAGCAGAAGAGGAAACTTAACAGGAAACTGAGGCTACAATTCGACAGCCTCACAACAATTTGGTAGGGCCATAATTTGGCATCAATGATATAAAAGCACAGATCCATCCTAACCCCTATGGTGGTTTAATGGTGTGGGGTAATTTTCTTGGTACACTTTGGTGCCATTAGTACCAAAAGGAGGTCACACCGGTACAAAAAAGGTGTCCCTAATAAAGTGGCCGGTGATTGTTTTACTGCAAATTTGATTGATTAATTGGAATCTGAAGAAAATGTATTTAAACAACTTTTTATAATAACTGCAATATTAAAATACTTACAAACAGGAGTGTAGTTTAGGTGTATAGATAGATGCAGTTCTGAATTATATGTTACATAATGCATTTCTTCTTTGAAATTAAAGTCATATTTATGTTTCTTGCAGAAACAAGAGAAGCCCAAGTTTGTGTTGTGTGTGACTTTTTCAGAAAATGGTGATGCTATCACTGGAGACTCAAGTGGAAATATACTTGTCTGGGCAAAAGGTAAAGAAGAAACGTTATTTGTGTTAATGTTATTGTCATCTGTGATTAATGCCTGCTGCATCCGTTGAGTTTCTTTATGAGAGTCTTTGAATGTTGAACAGCTGAGATATCAAAAGGTGACCCTGCTGCTATGACAAGGAGCTTTGTCTGATGAACAAAACAGAGATTATTCTCAGTTTTAACACAAATCAATGCAACCCGTGTTTATTATGTATCCATTGAACACCTTTCATTTTTCAGACGGAAGAATTTCTTTAACGCTCTTCTTTGGTCATGGTTGACAGGGTCTAATCGCATAAGCTTGGCTATTCAGGGAGCACATGAGGCCAGCGTCTTTGCACTTTGCATGTTGAGAAATGGCACACTGGTCTCTGGAGGGAAGGACCGTAAACTTATTTCTTGGGATAGCAATTATCACAAGATTCAAACAGTTGAGGTAAGAGTTTACTTTGGTATAATGTTAAAACGAGAGGGATTTGATGGTGGTTCCAGAAATAGAATTCACTTGTGTGCCTTTCAGGTGCCTGAGCTCTATGGTCCAATAAGAACTGTGGCTGAAGGACGAAGGGAAACGGTTCTCATTGGCACCACTAAAAATTACGTTCTTCACGGGAGTCTGGATGGAGAGTTCAAACCCATAACCCAGGTGAGGCTGTGTTTTCTGTGGTTCAATTTGAATACCAATGAACTAACGCCTTTTGGGCAGAATTACAACTGGATACAATTTGATAATTGTTTGAATGATTGTGTATTGTAACTACATCCATACCGAGACCGAGCGTACTGTCGTATTGTCACTCAAACCACTTTTAATTGGGGAAGGAGAGAAGATGTTTATTGTGATCATTATTCTTCCTCTTCTTTTTCCAACCGGATATGACGCAGCTCCCATGACGTAATATTAGAAACGCTCAACTACTAAACTGATCAATCACGGAGCCTACGGTTCTAATGTTAACATTTCACATCACGCTTAGACTGCGCAAATGCTCCTGCTTACTTTATGTTCAAACAAAGCTGATGTCCTGTTTGTGTTCTTAGGGTCACACAGATGAGTTCTGGGGTCTAAGTGTGCACCCGCTGAAGCATCAGTTCCTCACATGTGGCCTTGACAAGCATGTCTCTCTCTGGGACGCTCGCTCTCACCAGCCTCTTTGGACCAAAACACTGGAGGTGAGTGACATTTCTTAGCATCACTGGAGTATCAGCTCAGCTCCAACTCTGAGGGAACCAGTGAGGACAGGAACTTTGATTGAATGTGTGGGTGTTTCTTTGTGTGGTGAACAGGACGCTACTCAATCGGCGGGTTTCCACCCTTCAGGGGCAACGGTTGCTATAGGAACTCAGACTGGCAGGTGAGACAAGCCATTTCTTTTCATCAACAGGATCTGTGACACTTCATTACCACTCAGGATTGGGGTCAAATAGAGAAGACCCAAACACTTATTATCATGCTAATGTTCACAGGAGCACAATACCATCCCAGCAGCATTCTTTGGCCATCTTTGATTTCTTTTTTTTTATCAAGAATTCCGACAGTGAAGATCTTGATGGTTTCATTATGTTTCCCTATGTTAAGCTCTTTCTCAATGAATGTAGGTGGCTGGTACTTGATACCGAATCCAAGGATCTGGTCACGGTTCACACAGATGGCAACGAACAGCTCTCTGTGATGCGTTTCTCTCCAGGTGAGAGTCCTTTCACTGCAGCCTGGGAAACAACGGAATGTCTGCCAATAATTGGATCAAGCATTTGATTAAAACTCTGGGTTCTTTGATTCAGATGGGAACTTCCTTGCAATCGGGTCTCATGACAACTACATCTACATTTATGCTGTGGCTGACCATGGCAAGAAATACAGCAGAGTTGGAAAGTGCACAGTAAGTATATGTTAAAATGCAAACATATATTCAAATTATTATTTTGTGAGAAAACGAAAAAATTTGAGTGATCCTTAAGTATTTTAGTTATAAGACTACTTTAATGTAATTTAAATCTTAAGTTTACACACATCTGCCTTCACGGATCAAAGGAATACTGTTGTTTTTTTTCTCTCCACAGGGACACTCTAGTTTCATCACCCATCTGGACTGGTCTGTGGATTCCCAGTACTTGGTTTCCAACTCAGGGGACTATGAGATTCTATACTGTAAGACATGGCACTCCTTCACAATACTATAAAATGCTACTTTATTTCTATACCACTTTTAAAACAACATTATTAACCAAAGTGTACATGGCAAACCAAACACACAATATTAAAGTAAGAGAGCAGCTCTAGTGAATAAAAATATTTGTGCTGTCCTAGTTCTAAAAAAAAAAACAAGCTTTTTTATGCTTTTTAAGAATTTTTTTCCAGTTTCAGTTTTCAAGTGTTCACGTTTATTCATATTTAGCATTTGTCACCAATTTCATTTCATAATAGTGAACAAAACCTATGGTTTCTTTAATATTTGGTGGAAAGCATTTTGATGTTGATACAGTGAGGTGCAGGCTTGACAAAATCCAGCTTGTGCACTGTTTGTGCACTGCAGGGTACGGTTGCATTAGCTTTTGCAATATTTATCTATTTTAACTGACTTTGGATTAGTGGAAGTTGCAACTGTGACATTTAAATGGTACTTGTTGATCTTTTCACTTTCAGTTGGTGACATAATTATGGAAAAACTCCAGTTCCAAGACACTCAGTATTGGAATTTTACCACTTTTTTGGTGTATTAAAGCACATAAACATAAAAAATGTCCAAAAAGTCTCTGAGATCCTCCAACACTCAAATAATATTGACCCATCTGTCCTTTAGGGGTGTGGGTTAGTTATATTATGAAACATGGCCTCCATGTGATAAAATGTATCATTTCAGTTCACACTTTGTTCTATCAGGGATTCCCTCAGTGTGTAAGCAAGTAGTGAGTGTTGAGACGACCAGAGATATCGAATGGGCCACATTCACCTGTACTCTGGGCTTCCATGTGTTTGGTAAGACTTTATATCACTGGTCACTTTAAAAACAATTAATTCCAAATAGCATTGCTATGTTAATGCAGTACATTGTGTTGGTTTATCATTTCAGGTCTGTGGCCGGATGGCTCCGATGGGACTGACATCAATGCAGTGTGCACTTCAAATGCAAAGAACCTGCTGGTCACTGGGGATGACTTTGGCAAAGTTCACCTTTTGTCTTTCCCCTGCTCTCAGTCTCGAGTAATACATCTCAGACCGTCTCAGAATTAATGGTCCTGATAGAGCACGCTCTTACATGTGTTAATCTCTGTGTACCTCTACAGGCTCCTAGTCACGTCTACAGTGGACACAGCAGCCACGTCACCAATGTCCACTTCTTATTTGATGACAGTCACTTAGTCTCAACTGGCGGGAAGGACATGAGTATCTTACAGTGGCGTGTGATATAAAACAAAAGCAAACGAAAGAACTGTGTTTTCTACTGTAGTATTACATGAGGCCATTTGTTTGAGTCTCAATTTATTTGCCTTCAATAGTTATCTCAGGACATCAATATCTAAAATAGACTCTCCATAGACTATGAAAGAGTGGATTTAGGATGGAACCCGTCTCAATTTTAGGACAAATGTGATGCCAAAGCACATGGAAGAACGTATTGATGGAAGAGTCCAGTTCTTTATGTGTTATAAGCACTGACCAATTTTAATACTGTAACTTCAGACGTAGTATTTAGAGTCTTGAAAAGACTTTTAGTTATGTCACACTGACTATGTTTTGACAAATTTGCACGTTAATCATTTTTGTACTAAAAATGTCGGTTAATTTAGACTTTGCTGCCACCTTTTGGTAAGCCCTGGTACAACTGACGCCATTCCATATAAGAAACTTTCTCCGTGCTCTTCAGTTGCTTAAAGGTGCAATGTGTGATATTTATCTTGTTCATTATCTCATAAATACGCTTGAATTATGTTAAGGGGCTCAAGCAGTTATGTTTTCACGTTTTTCTAGAGAATTGTCCTTTCTAGCCTCACAGTGCTTCCTCTTCACCATATTGGTCATGTGGTGTGTGACGTAATTACGTAACATCAGTAGTGGCCTTCATTGATTGACTATACAGTAAGGTTAATGTAAGATTCTTGGCACCTCCCCACCAATAGCGAAACAACTGTTTTGAAAATGCAACCTCTAGCGACAAAATGTCAATTTTATTGTTATGTTTTATTTTTATGTCTATTTAAATGTAATTTAATACAATTTAAAACAAAACTCAGTAAATGGATGGAAGAGCAGAAATGGTGAACGCCTTTTGATGCCTTCCGGGATCTCAATCACTACAGACATTGTTCACTGACTCTGTTTTCTTTTTATTATGCATATATGAACTAAACTTGAACCTCATGATGTGTCGCTGCATTTTTTTTCTTCTGCATGATTGACAGTATGCAACAGTTACGCTCAAATGATGGTGAATGAATAAAACTGAGCATGCAAAACCACTTGTGTCTAACATATTTTCCACCTTCTCTTTCATATTTCATTGGATTTTCACCAATGAATGTAAAAAAAATTAACAACAACAAAAAAAAAAAAACGGCTGTGTGACACCAGTCCCTGCCATTGGGCCATTTGAAGCCCCTGTGAGCATGATTTGGGTGCTGCCATGACAGCAAGGGGCATCCTGCTTTCCCTCCTAATGCGTAATAGGAAGGGACTGGACTGCAGTAAATCAACTTGAGGCTGGCTCCAGAAGTGAGCAGGTTCTCATTGACTTCAATGTTAGAGTTTCCAACTTTGGAGCTGAAAAAAATCTTGTTATTCATAATTAGGGGTGTGGTTTCTTGAAAAGCCGATGATTGACAGTTCTTTCAGCCCAGCTCTTCCCGCATCATCTTCTGGTGTTGTTCATTCCAGTGGTGATAGCGGTAAGTCTGCTATTTTCAGTGGTACTGTCAACTGTTATATGTCACATGGTTCCTCCTAACTTTTTTTAAAATTTGGACGTAATTTATTTTCAACGTTTTGCTCGAATTCACAGAGTTTAGAGGGCGGAGTTAAAAAAGGACCGATCTCGGCTATCTCTTCTTAAATAAATAGCTTGTATGTTTTGAAAGGCAATACATCTAAAGATATTATGTGGTTAGTCCAGCATTGAGCCCTTTTCATTGTAGTGTGGATTAACCGCAAACAATTGATTTCAAATGTTGTAATGGCCACACAACTATAAAAACATGCCCACTTGCAATGGAATTCGTCAGAGCACAATAAATACCAACTTTTGAGTAGCTTTGAGAAGATGCCACCTGAACAACAAATCCACTTGCGAAATCCTAACTAAATATTTTTTTCAGTCAACAATGGAATTTGAAATGGAAGCAAAATAGCCGTGTAGTGGTACACAGTCTTAACCTCTCTCTCTCTCTCTCTCTCTCTCTCTCTCTCTCTCTCTCTTTTGTCAGCCCACCCTTTTGCGGTTAGCATGAACCTGGTCTGTGATTATTAGCAACTGTTTTGTGTAATTAGTGGATAATGCAACTGCCTATAATCTTATTAAATCTCTGAAGTGTACCTTTGACAATTGAAGGCTTGAAGGCAAAAAGTATTTTATTTTCTGTAAGCATTCATGTTTACATAATTTTCCCACAGCCTACACTCTTTGCAAGCACTGTACTTCACAATATGGTTAATCATCAAACAAGGAAAAATAAAAAATATAATACATTATGTTTTAAAATGCTTCTACAACTCAAATTATGTCGATGTTGATACCCCCCGTCCAGCATATATTCATGAACAACATTTATCACCAAACAAAACAAATTTGTTTGGCCTGTTTATACAACAGCGCTAATGGGCCATAATGACAGGAAGAGGAGGAATAGCAGCCACCCGATGACAGAGGCAGGACTTGGAGGAAGTTGCAGTACCACATATTCGCCACTAATAGTCGCTGCTGTGCCTGAGTTTACATGATCCCTGTAAGCTGCTTTCTCATTGTCATAACACGGAGGAAAATGGCAACCCCGGTGCGTGATTTCTGCCCGCAATTCAGATCGATGTTGTAGGCGCGACCATGAGCTAAAGATGGGATATGTTTTATTCCACTGTGGTGACACTGAGCGACACGCTGTAGGTCTATCGAGACGGCTGCGTTGCTTCTGATCTGAGGACCAGCTGAGCATCGCTGGATGAGCATCGGACGCTCAGGCTGACTATTGTTTTATGGAATAGTACACGTGTTGTATTTATACTTTCTTAAATACATATTAATCAACCAACAGCTTTACATAGATCGTTCGCCTCGGATGCCTTGCTGAGTTTACCGTTTTCATCTGTTTAAATTATTTATTACATCCGTAGATTCTTGGAGATTTCAGCAGAAAATGAGGTAAGCAGACAGATGTGTTGACATTGCATGTGCACATGCATTTCTCTTCTAATTACTCTAAATATATTGATTTAATGAACATATTTTCATTATAACGCATAATTCTTGACCACATTCACAGTCACTGGGTGTGTTCAAACCATAACCTCTTCACTTCCAATGGGTGGTGGGATTTTTGATTCATCTTAGGGAGTTGAATCTTTTGAATCGGTTCACCAAGGATTTGTTCAGTTTATGTAGTTTTTTGTTTAATTAACAGAGAAATAAATAAAGGTAAAGCCAGAAATAAGCTGCAAATGTATAGATTTCAAGGCAGTTCATTCATCACTTGCCATTAGTACACATAAAACAAAATGATTCCCGATCTCCCATAAACCTTTAAAAGCTTGAGCTGAAGTTTGTAACCACTAAGCGGTATGGAGTGAATTTAGGGCATAAATGTTTTACAATTTAGATTAGGTCAGTTTAGAGTAAATTACATTTTGTGTATGCACAAAACCTGCAAAATCTGAATTTATTTTAGAAAATAAATGTACACATGTTCAGGTCCAAAATATTTTTATCAAGTACTTTACGCATTTGTGGATTCAGTCCTGCACATTTGTTCATCTGGTTCTGCAGATGCAAATCCTCCAGTGCAGACGCACCATTTTTAACTGGTCACCCATTTGAGATTAATAAATAGATCAGGTGTGCAAAATAAATGTGGTCGTGTTTTTCAACATTAATATGGCAAAACTAAGCACATTGTTTATTTTTTGAAAATGTGGACTGATTTTGTAATCAAATGTACATTGTTTGAAAGAGTAAACATGACAAGATATCAGTACCCTTTTTAAGGAGAGCATCTTTTGATCGCCCATTGGCTCCTGATAGACATGACGTCATAGAGGGTGATTGGCCGATGCCCGTGTGAAACTAAATCCTAAAATTGTTCTGATTTTGGACACAAACAATTTTGTGCATGAACAATGTTGCAGACTTTTTTTTTTATTTTGCAATTCACAAAATCAAATTGAAATTTGGTAAATATTTATGCACTAAATACTCCTCATAGAGCAGATCCTACTTCTTGAGGGACTGCATTTGGGCATTTTTAGTTTAAGTTTAGTGCTCTACATAGGCTTAACTTATCATAAATCATTACCTTGCCTAAAACAAAAATCTAAAAGCTAATATTTACTCTCAAGTGCTTGTTTTTACATCTAAAACTGTTTTATTTTCACCTTAATACTGTTAGTGACAATGTAGAACATTACCATTTTTCTGTTGGGTTTGGTTTCTCATAGCAAAAATTACATTAAAATAATTAAATGAAATGCAACTTTAGAGTTTCGTGTAAAACCTAAAGTCGTCTGCATGTGTCTGCTTTTCCTTTTCAATCTTCTCTATTCTGGAGTTTGGGAAGACTTGCATTGTGTTGGAGCGGGTTGTGTCCTTTCAGCAGGAAGCTGAGGAAGTGGTTGAATGGTATGATTTATTCAACCCTTGACTCCCTGAGCGAAAGTCTGCACTTCAGCATCCAGGCTATTTTTAGCCCGAGCGGTAATCATGCTATGGCTAACGCATTTGCTTTCATGTGTCTGAAATGTGTTTGAAGTAAGCTTGTAGCACACACTGGAAATGATATAATTATATGATAAAATTTTTTTGTTGATCATTTGAGCTCAAGTGTAAACAGTAATGTATTGGAGAAATGCTACAGGATCAGATTTCATTTGTCACGGAAAAAGTAACGTACAGTGTTGCATTAGTTCTAAATGCACTCACTCCTTCACAGGTTCTGCCATGTCAAGGGATTAACTAATAACTACATAACAAGTAATAATAAGTAACAACATAAAAATGATTTAAAGAATAAACATTCTGAGAGTTTAAGAGATGTGTTTGTGTTGTTTGCCTTTTAAGAAAAAAAAAAATGGTGTCTTTCTTGTAGTGGCTGAAATTGGATAATGGTTTCCTGACATATGGAGTTTTGGATATTTTGGATATTTTTACAACTCCATAATGGAATAATGAGCTTTGACTTCTGGTACAGCTGGCATAATTGTTTTGTATCTGTGATTTAAAAAAAAAAAAAAAACATTTGAACATCTGTCATTTTATATACATTTTAATGTCCAAAATTTGGAATATTGTGAAGACACCTGATGCCACCCTTCAATCACCAAATTAACTCAACACATGCAAAGGCCTTTCAATTGTTAAAAATTACAATTGTCAATATTGGTTCCCAGAAAACATATACACTGCCTTTAAGTAAAATAGCAAAATCATTTTTACTCATGAATAGTAGACGACTAGGACAACAATAGTGTACAGTATCATATGTGATGCTGTTAAATATGAAAGCTTTAGTAATGGCATTGGTCTCTTGGGTTCTGAGGCTTTGGGGGTGTTTTACTCATCGCTCGTATTATTTCTGACTTGTCAGGCTTAGGCAGATATGTTTCTTGGTAGAGTTTCCTGTTGCGTAATTTATCTGAAACCCTGAAGATGTATCAAATCCAGCTGTCGGGATTCATTTAGTCACTTTCCATGAGCAGAAAACAACATCTTCCAGCAAAATCACAGTTTTACTACTGTTTGGCAAACTAAGCAGGGTTTAGTTGAGCACTATTTGCTCATCTTCTAGATGTTCCAAACCATTTCACGTTTCCTGTTTACTTGGACCCATCTATTCAGTGTTTATTGACATTCATAGTTTTGACAGCGTTATGGTAGGCATTTGCTTCTGATTTTTTAAAATGGAACCATAACCCTAACCCCAATTTAGCGAATGGTGACATTTAAATTTTATTTGTAATTTATTTTATAAATTTTTTTTATTAGTTTTATTCATATAGCAACTTGCAATGCAAAAATCAAAAGATTTATTGATTCATTATTGATGTGAACCTATATGAACGCTGTTCCTGTCGCCCATTTCCACTACAGATAAGATGAAAATATTATTTGTATATTTACGTATATCTACATAGCTATAAAAAGAGCAACATACAAGTATTCAATTTAAAACAAACAGCACACACAGGGGTCAAAATAAGAAATAAGTCCAACAATTATGATAGTATAGTATAGACAGTGCCATAAAAATATTTTCTCAACATTTTCTTTTGTAGTTGGTTAAGCATTGAAACTGTGATGTGTGACCTCAACTTGGTGTGATCTCAAGCAATTGGTTTTTTATCAAATAATTTGGTCTGTAACCAAAGCAAATTCCTTGTATGTGCAAACCTACTTGGCATTAAAGCTCATTCTGATTCTGATCAAATGATTAATAATAAAAATGAATAATTATCATTATAGAGTCAATGTATTAAGCATTTTCCGGGCAAACTGTATTTTAAGTTTGGCACTTTGCAGATGGTCCCTAAGCGAGCCTTTGTCAGACATGTTTTGAAAAAAAATGTAGTTGTACGTTGTCTATTAACAGTGTTTGGGTCTCAAGTTATTGAGCAGCTATTGAAACCATATCTGTGAAATCTGCTGCCAACTTTATTGAATTTCCTCCCACTGCCTGGTGAGCACGGTGACCTCCACTATCAAGTAGAGGCCGCTTCACTCCCCTGTGGTCTATAGTCCTCAAATAGGAATTCTAAACCCTATTGATGCCTAAACAATCCTAAAATACACTAGCGTGATGTTCCGGACCGCTTGAACAAAAGGACAAAAATACGTCACATCCTGGAAATTTCTTTTTAAACCGGAAGTCAGAAATCACGAACAAAAGAGTGAAATAATCCAGTTTTCCCACAATTAAAGGTAACATTGAATAAAAATGATCCCAAATAATGTTCAACACATGTAAATCTCTAACACCTTCGTAATGTTTACTTCCTGTGTATCGCGTTGGATTTTGCGATGTGGAATGCTATGTTGTTGATTCATCAATTCGTTCCATATTTCACACTTTAATAATTAACATTTGTTTATCAAACTGGTGTTGTTTTTAACTCGAGACAAATGTCTTCTTCGAGTGAATACTTCCTGCTTCTACGATCTGCTGCATGAATGAGCGTGTGTCTACTGAGATCATGTGGCTTTATATCTGCTACGAAGAAAGAGAGAAAGACTCCTTTAAGGCACAGACCGCCTTCCAATCCTTTGAGTGGATAAGAATGGATGTGAGGAGGACAAGGTGACTGGTCCATATCTGTCACATGCTTCTCTCTCTCTCTCATCTAGTTTTCTTCTCCTTTCCTCCCTTGAACTCCTCCTTTTTTTCCTCCTCTCTCACACACTTCCCATTCTTGGGTTCTGGTGTGTCAGTGCTTTCTGTGTTTTACCTACATAGCTTTGAGAATGAGGAACAAATTTGCCACTGGCCTTCCTGGCTTGGATCCACAGCTCTTTTCCTTCTATTTTATCTGGCTTTAAGGGAATCGCTTATATTTTGGGATTAATGGAGCTTCAGTTTCATGAAATGTATTCGTTCGATGACTATGGGTAAGAATCTCTCCTGTATTGGTTTTACCATTACCATGTTTTTGAACTAGTCTAAAAACCTACGACTCGCTTGTGTTATCATGATTTAAAACTATCATTCTATGGGGTTAACTTCCCTAACCAGCCGTTTCTTTCTGTGGAATGAGGTTATTCATCTTAAGAAATGTGCTTGGTGTTCAATGTTTTCCTGTTGAGTCATTTAGCCTTTTTGTGGGTAGTGTAAAATAAGAAACCGGGGCGCTGTGTTGGGATTTCGAGACCTGTTTTTTGCTTTGTAAGCTTTTGGTGAGATGTTGGAGAATGGTGTTTTGTATTGTTTGGAGTATAACGTTTTTACTTCTGCAATGTTTAATAAGCAAAAGAGAAAATAAAGAGTTATGGAAGACAGTTTACAGGAAATGAATATGTGATGTGCCACAACTGGGAAAAACTCCAGGAACCAACAGCAGCTGGAGCGGGGTGCCATGTAAGGACAGCTGTGTGGTTGAGCCTACATTTGGTGTCTTTTGCCATTGATCCTATACTAAGGCAGGCTTGTGGTAGAAGTCTGATATTTATTATGTTCTGCTTCAGAGACACCAAATGTGAAAGTGTTCCCAGTGATTAATCAAAGTTTTAAGTAAATTCTTGGTAATAGATGTCAGATTCATAGCCAAGCAATCAAACAAACAAACATTGCCTGACTAAATAGCTTTCTTTCTGGAGTTCTTTAAAAAGAATGTGACCTAGCACAGTCCCGTTTTAGCTTCTGATTGCTCAGGCACTGTTAATTCAAAGTATTTTGCTTTAAGGATAAGGATTAGTTTAGTGTTCAGCACCTGGTCGACTGTGACCAGAAGGTGGGGGAAGGGCCTGGGCTGTTTGTCCACTTTACATCATTACCATGGAAACCACATGCGTTCCTTGTCAATATTATGTATGGAGGTAATTTAGTTTAATGCTAATGAAAATGGCGTTTTCAATTATGATAAAAGCCTGGTGACTTATTTTAAGTTTAACATTTAAATTTAAGACGTTTAAAGGTTGATTTGGTCCAAGTGGGAATCAGACTTGGAAAGAAGGATGTATATGGTTATGTTGTAGATGATTTTGGTCATTTTATATACAGTTGTGCTCATAAGTTTACATACCCTGGCAAATCTCTCAGAATATATGAATGATAACACATAGTTAGTGGTTGGGTGAAGCCATTTATTGTCAAAAACTGAGGTGGATCAGGGATCTTTTGGGGTTGCGTTTGCTCCAAAGGCACAATACACTTAGTAAGTTGATGAGAAGGTGAATACAGCATGTTTCAAAAGATACTGGAGAAAAATGTTTACTCATTTTTTCCGCAAGGGACATTACTGGGGATTCACACATGACAACGATCCAAAATACAAAACCAAGTCTGCTTGCCATCAATTACACCAAAACTAAGTGAAGGTTCTGCAGTGGCCATCTCAGTCTCCTGACCTCAATATCATTGAACTACTCTGGTGACAACTCAAATTTGCAGTTCGTGCAAGACAGCCCAACGATTTACTGGGTTTTTTTTTTTTTTTTAAGAAAACTGTGCTTCATCAGAAGTCGGTGGAAACACATGGCGAGCACAGCCAAGCTGAGCTGTGCTTTATGAAAAAATGTAGTGGAAAGCATCTTAACAGCTAGAGATGAGTTCAGTCCATTAAAGGCCATTTAGTCAGTTGTTGTTTTGTCGACAATCCATTACTCAAACTTAAAAAGTCTGGCAGTTCTAGAGTTCTGATCCAGGCTTTCTGTTTGAGATAAATCTGCACATTGACCTTGCACCAAGAGCGGGATTGGATATGGTACATCCTGCCTCTTATAAAGGCCCCAGAAATCCAGAGATAGAACTTTAAATGTGTTTAGGACTTGTTGAGTGCTTTTACTGCAAGCTCAATTTGCTTGCTATTGTGTTGGATTAAGGGCTCTACACACTATTCTGAGATTCACATGAATCTTCCGATGGCTCCTCAGCAGGGTGCTCTTCAACTTGGTTGAGGAAATATACTTATGCAAGGACACTTCCTACCCGAAGATGGTGTTTGCAGTTTCTACATAGGCACTCGAGCATAGGATGTCGAGCAGTTTGTATTTTTGGTTGCTTTTTACTGGGAGCTGTTTGACAAAAAATGTGGATTAAAGTGGTTTTGTGGTGTGCTGTTTCTTTCCTGTTTCCAGTACAAAGTCACTTTGAAAATGCGGGATGTGCGCCACCGCTCTTTTACGTCCTTCGTCATCAAAACAGCCAGCATTCATTGGTCAAAGTACTTGCAAAAAAACGGAACTAATATGGTAGTGCGAAAGGGCACCTGTTTGTGTTTGTCTAATAAATAAGAGTGACATATGTGGCATTGCTACCATTCCAAAGTGTGCTTGCGAATCAAGCTTTGCTCGCACCGGCTGAGGGTCAGGATGCATTGGTAGGGCACTGGTAGCTACAGCCTTATGAAGCACATACTCATTTTCAATTCCCCTGTCACAGCTGGGTAGGGGGATGGGCGTCATGAGGTAATCCCCCTCAGGGTTAGACAAAAACAACACACACATCCACTGTCACTCCGACCCCTTACAGCAGGAAAACCTGAAGCCTTTTACACCCGCTGTTAACTTTTGGGAACCTAGTATTGGTCTCTGTTTACCCTTTTACTTTATATATTTGAGTTGACATCATACAACTTGCTTGATATCATAGGATTATGACGTCTGAATATGCTTGTTTCATCAGTAGCACTGGTCCTACTTGATTCAAAGATGGTTTAAAGAGGTTCTGTGGTGATAATCTTCAGCTTTTTGTGTTGGAGATGAAGTAAAGCCGGTTCTTTGTAGAGCAGAGCTGTTTTGTGGATGCGTTTGGAGATCATGGATACTCATTCTGTCCAGTTCTGCCTCCCGCAGAGCTACAGTGACTCTGGGATTCATATGAATGGATGCAAAATCAGGTCAGTGGGATTTCCCGCAAAACTAAAGTGACTACGTTTTAGGAATGGCTTTGATTATGTTTCTAATGGCAACAAGTGGATACCTGGTGTTTATGTCTAAATTAAATGTGCTTGTTTCTATAAATCACAAGCTTTGTTTCCAAACAGACTGTCCGAAGGCTGGTCATTTTGCGTGTTTGATGGGTTGGCTCACAAACAGCCAACTAATGCTGCACTTGATCTTAACATGACAAACATAGAAAAAGTATGAAAACGATTAACAACCATACTCAAAAAGATTTGGGAAATTGGACTTTGGAAATCAAATTCAGGGTACAAAAGTAGGGAGAACTCAAAGCCCAAGAAATTTCAAGAATTTATAAGAATAAGAGGCTGCTTTGCCAACACAGAATATATATATATATATAAAACTCATCAACAACTACCTCAAGAGACTTCGGTCTGACATCGATGTAAAGGGAGGAATACAACATATATATTATAATATAATATATATATATATATATATATATATATATATATATATATATATATATATATATATATATATATATATATATATATATATATATATTTTTTTTTTTTTTTTAAGAAAGATTCTGTCGTCATTATGATTTAAAAAGAGTTATTTTACCATCATTCATATTTTTTGAAAAATAAATCTGAAAATTTGCCAATTGAACACAACTGTATATGCATAATTATTTGTCTGGAATGCACCAGTGATGCTCTTTGATCAGCTAACTTTATGTTCACTCTGAAAGCTCATGTTTAATTTATGCAGTTGTTACAGAAAGAGATGCTTTAGGGGACATGTTCACTTTCGCTTCAGCGACGCTTCTGAATGACGATTCTGTAGTACCTCCAGCAGTGTGTGTACACATGCACATACCATACATTCAGTTCTATTGTGAACAGTCTCCTCACACTCAAAACCGTGCATGACAGAAAAAATAGTTACATTTCTCCCCAAAGCTAAACGTTTGAAATTAGCTACACTTTCACCAAACTGGTGTCCATGAAAATGATAAAGCGTTGACTATTGGAAAGCATAGATCTTAAATAATGAGGCTGTAATATAATGCTATGAGCATCATAAAATCAGAGCCCTGACTGAAACACTTAGCTTAGCACTTAAGCACATTATTTCAGAGGCAAAAAAGAGCATTAAGCCATCACATAGGATCTCTCTCTCCCTCTCTCTCTCCCTCTTTCTGCTTGGGGGAGGGGAGGACCAATATACAATATTGAAGTTAAGTGATGTGAGGCGATGGCTGACATATTTGTGTTTACAGACACATAGTCAGCATTTCTATATTTGTTAACACTCATTAAAGAATTTTCTGGTGTTAATTAATTTGTTTTTTTTTTATTGATTATGATATTACTTTTTAATATCCAAATCACTCTCCTTATGAAATGAGCCTCACTTACACTGCAGGCCTAGATGCTCAAATCCCCACCTTCTGTTTACACGTTCTTTCAAATGTGACCTGTATCTGTATTTGTGTGTCTATACTTGCCATAGCAACATGCACAAGGTTACCAGGATGTTGTAGTAGTGCTAACTGAAAATGATGGACGCACTTGAAATATGCCTAATGATAGCTCTTCACTGAAAGCAACTTTCACTAATGTTAATTTTTGTCTGTTTAATGATGTTGAGTTGACGATGAGTCCGAAAATCTGCATTTTTTTTTTCTGAATGAAAATGCTTTTCTTTCGCACTAAATTTTTGCTAAATTTCAACATTTCTCTAAATCAAAATTTTCTGTTCCAAACATTCATAAGGCATATCAAGGTAACAAAAGATTTAAAGATTAATTCTAAAATTACCCCTTCACACTTTTTTGTGAAAAAAAAAACCCCACTAGTGTTTATCTTGGTTTGGAAAATAACGGGCGTTTACTACACGCCAAGTATTGTGTTTTTTGGAAAATTATAGGCTTGCTTTTTTTTTTAACTCATTTACTGCTTTTTGGAACCAAACGCATTTTATTAAGATTTCAATCTTAAAGTCCCTATTTAAATTCCAAGTTGAATTTGGGACTGAGATCTTTTTTTTTTTTTTTTAGATTTGTTATGATCCATGATGGCGTTAACAGAAAGATATGCTTTCGTATATGGAAATAAATCAGTCACTATCATGTAAACAAATCAGATTTTCATGACGCATCGCGTGATTAAAACTCAACGTGATTAAATTGAGACAATTGTAGTATGAAATATGTTTTCTGAGGTATGTAGAGGTTTTTTGAAATATGTAGAGGTTTTTTGAAGCCGTCTGCAAGTTTTGTTTTCAGTGAAGTTTCATGTATGTTCATATTTTTGACTTTGCACTACAACAACAACCTTCTTTCTGCATGTTATTATGACAAACACACAAATCCAAGTGTAAAAGTAGCCAAATTATCTGGATCCATGTTGTTTTTTTCTGTTTACACTACCATAGTTCAGATCCGATCTCAGTCACATATGAACATAAAAATCAGAATTGGGTCACATTCAACTGCAGTCTAAACGGGAAAGCTACATAAATTTGTGAATGCTACATGAAGAAAGATATTTAAATTTAAGAAACTTTGTTTCTCTTATTGGTTTGGCTGCATCTATAAAAATGTGCTATTTATTGGCAGTTGGTTCTGATGGTGTGTGTTTTGGGGAAAACAGTGCTACAGGAGAGTTTTAATGCTCTGTAATTTAGCCTGCAGCCGACCTTGTCTAGAAACTCTGTAATCTTGCTCACTTTAGAGCTCCAAAACTCCCAACGAGGTGGGAATGTTTCAGCTCTGTTCATAGAACTTCCCACCCTTCCCAAAATGATAAGTGGCTTAGAAGCTAAAACAACCCTCTATCATTTGTTTCAGCTTCATCCTCCCACACTCTATTTACATCCATGCTATGTTTAACTGGCTTTAGAAACCTCCACTTGTTTGTAAGCTAAAATAAAATGTTCTACTGTGCTGTTGAGACTCAGTTAAATTCCCTCCAGAATGTATTTCACAAATTAGACCTGTAATGACAGATCATACTGTTTGGATTGAAGAATTTAGTTGATGTTGTTCATGGGAAACTTTGCTTCTGTTTATGTTAATGAGTCTCCTTTTAGATTTGGCTTTGCTTGCAATGTGCCTGGTGCAATTAAAACTCTTCATTACCACTCATTGAAAGATGCCCTTAAGTAAAATTTAATCTGCTAGTCATGGCAATGTTCGAATGATATTTACGTAAGAACGACGGATTTCTAGGAGTTTGCAAAGAGATATTTTAGATCAGTTTTATCAGTATTTACTTTTACAGGTCTGGAAAAGGACATGTAGAGTGTGAAGCTTTGTTTGGTCTTGAGTCAGGATGAAATATTTGGAATGAAATCGAGGCCTTCTCTGTTTCAGTTTTTGAGTGTAGTGCTGGTTCACTGGCAGTGTCTCAAGGACAGAAGCCAAATAGGAAGTTGGAGGCTTTTCACAGCTTTTATTAATTATGGTGGATTTATCAGTCTAATACTGAGAAGTCTTCCGCCATTGGCTTATAAGGCACTGAACACACCAGAATTCCAATGTTGCTAAAAGGTCATCCGATGAACCCCATTAATTCCATCTTATTGTTGAGTGGTGTGTGTTTAAAGGTCATTTATTACTGGTTCACTCCCCTCACAAATGTCTTACTATTAAGTCACTTTAAATATGAGATATGTGCTAGATATAAGAGCTAAATTGCTAACAGTGTATGCCTCATTTTGTTGCTTTTGTTTTCTTTTCACCACTTTTGTTGGATTTTCTCTCCCTTTATGCTATCTTGTTATGTCAGGATCTGTATGCTGAAATGTGATTTAGTCTAACAGTAACAAATATTGGACCACAATTTTAGAGATTTCTTGTGATCAACATTTTAATGACTTGTTTCTCTAGGCATGTAGGTCAGTCACTGTTCTCTGATTGGATAAGAGTTGAGCATATTAAAATATTTAGTTGACTGTCTATAGTCATGTGGAGTTGGTTTTGAGATTATTCAATGGCTGATTGTAAACTACAATAACAAGATCTCAACAATCACATTATGTTTTGCTTCCGAAACAACCTAAAAGTTTTTTTTCCCCACATTTTTTTTGTTTGTTTTCTTGCGCAGTTCTTTTGTAATGGAGAATTTAGTGTCTTAGAAATCACATCTAGAATTTATTAATCATTGAGTACCTACTAGAAAGAAGAAGACATCTTCAAGAAAATAAATCTGGCAAATGGTAGTGTTCTTACTGTTGCTATATTTATCCTCTTTCTTCAAATCATGACTCATTCTCGACAGTTTCATTGAAAATACATCCAGAATCCACTACATAGAAGGCTCTTGAAGCAAGGTTTAAGAAGGTATAACAGAAAACACAGCTTTATTTTGCTTTAAACACTGAATATTCCAACAGCTAAAAAACATGCTGCATTGAGAAGGAGTTGGGAGGGAGACCCTAAGAGTTTTAGATATGTCTCTCTCTCAAGATCTGAGCAAATGTCTCCCTGCAACTGCATTTAAAGAGCAAGTACATAACCAGTTGTGATGTAACTTCCTGTTCTATCTCAGAAATGAACCAGACACAAGGTTATTACATTTTTTTTGTATTACAACAGCACCATTATTGAGTATATTCACATCTTTCTCAAGAACATCTCTTGATTATTGATTGTGGTTTCGCGCCAGTTTTACAAACCAAAGATCACTGCTCCAATAAACCATTATTAGATGTATGCATTCCAAATGTAAGCTTATATTTGTAATATAATTAAACTTATGACTTTTGAAACTAAAAGGTTGAGTATTTAGTCATGAAATTATATTCATGAAATATGCAATAATGCTACATACATACACAGGTGTTCAGAACAAACGAGAGGCTAATAGATCTCACAGTGAACAGAAGGAGCACCAGACCCCTGACATGGTTACACTAAAGTCTGTCCACCAGTATCTCTGGAGAATGTCACAGATCAATGAGTAACAGTGGTGAAGCGTGGGCATCATCAAACATTCTCACTTTATAGACTGCGCTTGTAAAATGTGTCAATATTCAGCTGGAATTCCCATCCGGATCACACCATATTGTCCTCAGAGGTCAAGCTTGACATTCCCCACTGCATTTCACTCACACACACTGGTCTACTCTCGCTTACTTACTCACAGTAGAGATGATCTGCTAATGGAGTCATAGCTGGAAGGCCCAAGAGTTCCCTGTTCTGAACGGTGATGGCTGATGGAGTGTTCCAGCACAGCCATCATTCAGCCTCTTACCTGTTAGGGGCTGGAGGAGATTCCGTTCAAGTGGAAATTACACCCTTGCAAAAATGTTTAATTTGGCCATTCTTGAGTAAATATGAATGTTGGCACAAAAACCTTTCCCCCCACTTTTTACCCATCAATGACAGCCAGAAGTCTCTTGAGGTAGTTGTCTATGAGGTTCTTTATCTTCTCTATCAGTAAAGCAGCCCATTCTTCTTGGAAAAAAGCCTCCAACTCTTCTTAAATTGTCATGCATGAACTGCACTTTTCAGTTCTGGTCAAGAATGGTTCAATGATATTGAGGTCAGGAGACTGAGATGGCCTCTCCAGAACCTTTTTCTGGTGGAACCAATGGCAAGCAGATATGGCTTTGTGTTTTGGATCGTTGTCATGTTGGAATGTCCTGTAACGTTCCATGCGCAGCTTCTGGAATGATGATCATGCACATTTTCCTCGGGTATCCTTTGAGAACATGCTGTATTCATCTTCCCAGTGGGGATGGTGTTGTTTAACAATAAATGGCTTCAACCACCTATGAGAAGAAAAATATTTATCATTCAGAAGTTTTATAAAAATGGGAATTGAGAAATCAAAAAGCTTTAAACTAAACATTGGCTGTATTTTCAGTTCTAACTTTTAAATGTCCTAGTCTCTGATATTTATAGCGTACCGTTCCTTTACAATTCTAGAGACTCTATTGGAAAGTCTTTGGCAGGATTATCCAAGTTGATGGCGTGAATTCCTGTTCAATTTGAGACAATATTAGCTCATGTTTTTTTTACAAGAATAGTAATAGAGTGGGAGAGAGTCCATTGCATGATGTGTTATTAGAAGGGGTAAACTGAAGCTGCCTGTGTCTAAATATATTAGATGTTTAGAGAGGCGTCAGGATGTAATTTATGATTGCTCGCAGCATCACTGGCGGAGGAGAGATTGTGTACTTGGTTTCAGACTTATTCTGGGGGCAGAAATGAAAGCAGAAGGAAGGGGAAGAACCTCTGACCCCAGCTGTAGGACAGAAATAGGCTCTGTTGTAAGGCAAGCCTGAAGAGTCCAGAATGAAGAAGCGAAAGCAAAGATAGACGCGCTAACAGTGAAAGTGCAATATTGATATGTAAAATGTTTTACAGAAAAATAAAGTTTAAAAGGCATTCCTTCTGAATTCAAAACAGCCAGTGTCATTGGCACATGCATGGTGCTTGCAGAGAGGGTTAAAGCAAGTTTTCTTTACAGTGTTTCCCCTAGGATCATGGCCTTGGGGGGGGCGGGGGTGTTATGGGTGGTGCGGCAAAACACTCACACAAACACTTAATAGTGTTTATATGTTTCTTTTAATTGCAGTATACCAATATATTATAATGTCTGAACAATTACTGTACAATAACTAAACAACTGTACACTGAACTAAACACTAAACATCAGATTTATTTTAATATGTTAATTATTCACAAAGTGTGCAGCTTTTGTCACTGCAGTGCATCTTTCTGGGCTTCTGAAAGAACATTTCCAGAGCATCTTGGTATGGATAGTCTGAAACTTCTGGCCCATTTATTGAGATCCGCATGCAGGCTGCAAGATGGTCCCCTTGCAGCCTATTGCGAATGTCTTGTTTTGACCTGTAAATACATTAACTGTTAGGCTTTAAAAGTGATAACTGATAGTAACAACAGTAAAAATCAACTTAACATAGTGATAGTTTAAAGCAGGAAATGCCATTGTATAACTAACTAGCTAGCTATTAATTAAGCAATTTATTTATCAATTCGTTCATTAATGCTTGTGTGTATTTACTTACTTACCAAGATCAGTCTTGTACAGCCAGGGGAGTATTTCGCCTCTGACAGCCAAGCTGGGTCAAAACCTGTCGTTCTGTGGTGGCTAGACTTTTGCTGCTTGTCAGGGGCAAGACATGCAGCACTTGGGCTCTTTTCTGTACTTTGATTCGGAGTAGGAAAGCTACACCGGCTGCTGCTCGCAGCAGAACACGTGTTGTCATCGTCACCACCTTGGGAGCGTTTAAAGCGCGGTCTCTGTCCGCTGATGGGTGTGTGTGTGTGCGCGCGCATCGGGGCGGAACTCCGCCGTGCGCGATACGGAGGACAATTGTAAACGCCCGAACGTTGAGACAGAAATTACATGTCGTATAAATAAAATGATGCTATTTAGTTTAATAAAAGAAAAAAGCAAAGACCTGTTATATATTAATTACTTCTGTCGTTTTTCGACGAAAATAAAATAAAATTAACTTGACCTTCAAGGGGGGGGGGTGCCGTTGGGGGGGCGGGGCGCCCCCCTAATATAATGGTAAGGGAAACACTGCTTTAACTTTTTTCCACTAACTGGATATTTTTTTCTTTTTCGGACCATTCTTTGTAAATCCTGGAGATGGTTGTGCTTGAAAATCCTAGTAGATCAGCAGTTTCTGAAATACATAGACCAGCCTATGTGGCACCAACAACCATGCCACGTTCAAAGTCACTTAAATAATTTTTCTTCTTCATTCTGGTGTTCGTTTTGAACTGCATCTTGACTTTTTATGCATGCCTAAATGCTTTGCTGCAATGTGATTGGCTGATTAGAAATTTGCGTTAACAAGACATTTGGACAGGTATACCTAATAAAGTGGCCGGTGTGTATACATGCATTTAAAAGCAACTTATGGTTTGTACAGCCCCTAAAGTCCTAGACAAGTTAAATACATTTTATAATATGCATTTTAAGGTCAGGCGTTTTATAAAAATTATTAAATAAATAAAATTGTTTACACATCTTAAGTTAACTGAATTGTGTAAATATATTTTTAGACATCAGACTTTCTTCTTCTCCAAGATGTAAAAATACACAATTATTAAAAAGTTTAAAATTGTATAGAGGCTATTATTTGTAAGAACACTAACATGCAAACACCAAGATCTTTGGTGAATTGTTAAGAATACATCTTTAAAATGCTGATAGAACACCAGGACTTTCACTTACTGGTTTATCATGCGTTCTACAACTTTTCAATTTCTCCATGCTTTAATTGTTCGAAATATAGGACCCACTCTGCTCGGGCTCTGGTTTGGTTCTGGTTGTAGGGGCATAGCGGGTGTAGCTGGATGAGTGTGGCTGGATCAGGGTGTTTCTGTGGAGAAGGGAGCGGTGGCAGGGTGGAAATCTGCCTATAGCTTAACTTAGCACATAAACAGGAAACAGTTTGTGGTCAGAACGCTAGCATTTTACTTTAAATCACCGAGGATGTTAAGCTTGTGCTTGAAGTTTGCAGCTTCTGTTTAACGTAACAGTGAGTGTCATTTAAAATAGACATCTTTCAGAACCACAACTGCTTTGTTTTCCTTGGTCAACTTATCGCAGTCAATATATTTTTTTAAAATGGTCCAAATTCAGTTCTCATGCAAAAAGACCAATATGGTCTAAAACCTATTATGTAAATATTATTTATGTAAACATTGTGCTTTTAAGAGCTCGGCCAAAATTTGCCTGTATTGTTCAGTAATTTTGACAATACACCTCCTCAGTAGGTTGTAGCTTTAATATTTTAATGTTTCTTTGAGTTTGTATGAAGCTCTATCTGAAATTTACTTGCTTATCTTTGAACAATATCATTCCATGCTAGTAGACTTTCTGACTAATATTTTTTTTATAAGAATTCCTGAAGCATCTATAGCGACAGTCCTTTTTATTTGAAAAAATACTTTTATAGTTATAGTTTTTTATTTAAAAACTGAACATTTTATGTTATTTAACCAAGTTGTGGCAGTAAAGAAATAATCTGGAAAGACAAAATCATGTTAATCTCTAGAGCCCAACATCCGTTCTCTTAAAAGTAAATATTCACGCTGAGAACGGAAGTTTTCTATTTAGAGATGAGAAGATGGTCAAGTCTTTAATTGAACCATGGTTTCATATGAACAAGTTACCACAGTTACATTCTGGCCTTGCTTGTTAGCTGCTTTTGACACTATGCAATTAGCGCTGATGACAAATACACCCCTTGCTTTAAGTGGCTTCAGACAAGTGCAGAGGAGCAATTACTGTGCAATAATTGCACTTCAAGCACTGAAGATCTTCTCAAAGGCAAGCATTTGGAGCAAATAGGGATTTCTACAAACCTTTCATTTCTTAACTTGCCGTTATCTGTTGGAATTTTGCTAAAAGCCATTGATTGCTTCGCACACATACCTGGAAATTGTTGCATAATCAATTGACTTTTGGTTCGATTTGTTGCTATGCGATGGTTTATGGTGTCCTTGTTTTTTTTTTTTTTTTGGCAGTGAACAAAGTATATGTCAAGCTCGAGCATCTGTGATGATCTATGATGACACCAGTAAAAAATGGGTACCAGTCAAACCGGGCCAGCAAGGCTTCAGCAGAATCAACATCTACCATAACACTGTCAACAACAGCTTCCGAGTGGTGGGAGTCAAACTGCAGGACCAGCAGGTGAGAAAACGGCACAATAGAGCTGGGGTATTGCTGCACAAAATGTCAGTGAATGTAAAATACATTGGATATAAAACCACACAATTGGCGAGATGATTGGCTGAAGTATTGAGAAAACACTTATCTGAACTCACTTCAAGGTCAAAACCTTGAGGCATAAACACTTTTTATAAAGAGTAGCTGAAATGAAAACACAAGCTTTAAAAACCTTTTTACACCAAATGCTAATATTAAAGCTTTCACTGGGAAATAAAACTGAAATTAAAATCCTTAAAGCAAAGAATGTCAAAGTATGGTTTGTCATGTATTAGAGTGTATTATATTGCCCATCCACTAGGGGCAGCCCTTACAAGTTCTCGAGAAAGACGCTTGGAAACTAGGCAAAGAACTAGTTTTATATTGGGTTGTAAAATGTATTTTGTGCCTGTTTCTCAGTAAATGTTTGAGTATTCTGTAGCTCTACAATGATTTTTTTTACATGATGTTGTACAAAGATACACCCCTAAACAAGGTATGACATAATTCTTTGTCTAATTAAGAACTTTAATTAAGTTACCTATTCTCATGAAATTTTCTTAGCATGTAATGGGAGTAAATGACATTTTTAGAAATTATTATGGGAACAAACAGCAAAATCATCATCATAGATGAAACCCCCATGCCACTATGGTTTTCCTAAGCAGAGATAGATGTATGTAAAATTGGTTGCTAGGGTAAACAGTTTGGTTGATTGGGAGTGATGTCATAAAATGTTATTTTTATATTTATTACTAAGATTAACGTCAACAAACCCCATTTCTTTATGATCTTATATATATTTTTGTTGCCTTTTCCCATTTATTTGCCACAACCAAAATACCAGCCTGAAAATATATACCAAACTGACTAGGATTTTTTATTTATTTATTTATTTATTTATTTATTTATTTATTTATTTATTTATTTATTTATTTTTCTCCGTCTGAAGCAAATGGGTGCCAATACTTTGGCTTGTAGCTTGGCTAGCATGGAGTGCTAATATATACACATGCTAATGTTACCTTGTTTTAGTTACAGATATTAAATTGGTAAAAATCATTCAAAACCATTCTAAAACAATTTGAAGATAAATTTAACGAACACAAAGATGATGTTGCTGCTTATTTGTTGTGTTAGGTAATCTTTGGTTGGTAAAACAGGTTGATTTTGACTTTAGAACAAATATAAAGTTCATTAATGACCTTTTACATTCAGTTGACTGTAGCTTAATCCATTGCAGCCATTTTGCTCTGTTCAGTTTTGGGTTTTTAAGCTAAATAAAACATTACACAATCTCATAAAACCTGTTTTAAACGTTAAACCTTGTGCATTTTAAACCTTGTTTTGACATTAAAAACACATAAAACCAGTCAAGAAATCACAACATAAAGAATTCCATTGAGAAAATATCAACTGATACAGAATACTCAACTATGATTGGCTGATCTGTTCCTGTGGGGTGTGGCTTAACAAGAGGTCAATTGTTCAGGCTTGTCAGTTATTTTGTTTCATTGGTAAAATTAGACTTTGTCTGTCTTTCAGGTTGTTATAAACTATTCCATTGTAAAAGGTCTGAAATATAACCAGGCCACACCAACTTTCCACCAATGGAGGGATGCGCGGCAGGTTTACGGGTTGAACTTCGCCAGCAAAGAGGAAGCCACCACCTTCTCCACCGCCATGCTGTTTGCCCTCAATGTTCTGAGCTCACTAGATCCAGGTAATTGACCATTTCTTTAGATTGGCTGCAGTTGTTATCTAAAGCTAAAAAGACTCATAAAAACATTATTTTAAGTCCTTTAATATCTCAAAAACTCAGATTTCATGATACTACAGTATCCTCGCCAAGACCCTTATCCGAAACTCCACTACCAGTTTCTGTAGTGAAATGCTCATCAGATTTTCCCAATGGAGGCTTCTATCCCAGCTCTTAAAATTGTGTTCATTATTATTGCTCAAAGTCATTCTTAATGTTTTCTACATTGAACTACAAGTTCTGCTTAAAATGTTTCTGGTTCTCAAACATAACCCTAAAGACAGCAATAACTCTTATTTAAGACCAGCACTCGGGCTCTCTGGTTTCAGGCTGATGCTACTTATAAGATGTATGTGGGAGGAGGGAAGGGGTCATCTGCCTCTGTTTAAAATATCCATGGAGTCAAGCAGTCTCAGGCCATGGTTGAAGGGTGCTTCTTGTTTTCTGTCTCCGTCGGGATTGTAGAATAACACTGAGATAAGATAAGATAAGAGAGAAGCTGCTGTGCATCAGGTGAGCCTGAACTCACCTGCCATTACCACATCTGTCCTGGCAGTGGAGCTCAAACTGCACCTGTGTAGATGTTTTATCATTGACTGAAGGCAGCGTGGAGGCATGCAGGGCCCTCAGTTTTCTCCAGGGCTATCCCGCCGGATCAGCTCCAGAGTTATCAAACTAAGCAGTGAGTATTGGTTTGTTGGTAGTGTGAGGGACTGCACTGGTTTGATGGGGAAGGAGCTTTTGGGATGCATGATGTCAAATGTGAAGCTAGTCGTTTTTATGGCATAATGTTCATTACAAAATTTTATATAATTAAAAATGTTGACAAACTTTACAATAAATCAATTTTATAAGGTAATACTTAAAAAAATAAAACGGTACTTCCTGTACAATAAATACAGGTAAAACTTTACGCAGTCAAAATCACTAGAAGTATGCTTTAAAAAATTATACATAAAGTTTAGTTAAACATTTACTTGTTTTTTTTATGAAAAAAATAAAAAAAAGAATATATATATATTAGGGGTGTAACGGTTCACGGTATGTATTGAACCGTTTCGGTACGGCCTGTTCGGTTCGGGACACTTGCGTACCGTTTCGGTATTCGGTATTTGTATTAAATAATATAAATGTATTATTAGCGCGATATTAAGCGCAGCGGAACCATGTTCCTAGGCGAGTTTCCGCACGGACGCTATTGAGGGACGTGCAGCTCTACTGTGCGACACTCAATAGCGTCCGTGCGGAAAATCGCCTTTGGCTTCCCTGTTAAAATACATAACGGGGATAGACGAGTGGATAAATTTAAAGTTGTATGCCGCCATTGTTCCACGGAGATCGGGCAGGCAACACATCTAACATTTTCTACTGCTGGAGATATTGTCACTGCAACCAGATCTGTGCTCTCTTCAGAAAATGTGAATAGGTTAATCTTTTTAGCCAAAAACTTAAAACTTGAATAGTTAGTTTTGTTGATATATAAGCTGAAGCTGTTGCTAGTGTTAAAAGTTTCAGGTCCTAACTAGTTGCAGTATTTAATTTTTTATTTAATAAAATGTGTTTTTCTTTATAAAGAGTGCAATTTATTTAAAATATCACCCAAATGTGTCACTTTTATTTATTTTATGCAAGAATTCTATTGTGCATTGGCAGCTTTTCAAAATAAAGATTATGTAAGTTCTTATTGTTTTGTACCGAACCTAATGAACCGAACCGAGCTCTCCAAGACACTGTACCGAACCGAATACGATTTTAGCGTACCGTTACACCCCTACTATATATATATATATATATATATATATATATATATATATATATATATATAAACATATGAACATAGAAATATGTATATAAACATATAAAAACAATGAGCTGGAGAGATCCCTGTGACCTTAACTTGAGTTAACAAATAGATTAAAAATAAAAAACACGGATGGATATAAAGTAATGATTTTGTCCAGTGAGATCATGTCTGTGTTTTCCATATCTGATAATCTTTGTGGATGTTTTTCGCTAAATAAAGTTAATAAGGTGTAAAGGGACAGATCATTTTTTTATTACAATAAATGTTAAACACTTTCTACTATAAATGCTGGTGCAGACGTCCTTAGAATTTAATCTCGAGCTTTCGTCAGAGTTTTTCAACAAATGCTTTGCCCAGAAATCGTGATAACATTCCAAACTGCAGGATTTTCTATTGAAAAGCAGTAAAATCTACATCTCTTGCCAGTACACCCTTAATATGCACCATCTGCAGCAGAGACATAATGTTATTGCTTCATATCCTCTCTGTTTACTCAGATCTGTGTTGTGTGCTAAATTTAATGGTCAACTCAAATGCACCCAGAATGAATATTTTGTCAGTGAAGTGTATAAAGAGGAATCTCATGCACCTCTTTTGCCAAATTTCTTGTGGAAAGGTCACATTGTTGGCATTATTTACCTTTTTAAAAGTCTACTGGTTTCTAATAACTAAGTTAAGTTTTCTTTAAGAATTAATATTTATTTCAATTAACTTAAGTTAATTATGTAAAGGTTTCGTAATTCATGATCGTTCATTGTTTTGTTTAAAAAATGTTATGTTGCTTTTAACTTTCATTTTGTTGAGTCCAAAGCTCATCGTTTCAACATCATTCCATAACACATTTCAATACCAAAAGCAAATTTGAAAATATGGCAGTTTACAAGCATTTGTCCTTTTCTGATTGTCAGTTGTTCTATGAAGTAGTGTGATTTTTTTTTTTTTTTTTTGTGCGATTCAGCATCAACATAAACTGCACGAGTGAATCACAGGGATTAAAAGTTGAGCTATTCATGTTCTCACATTGGATTTCAGTTTATGCAAATGAGGTGATGATTTCATCAAGCGACTTTAAGTGACTTGGGTCAGCCAATAGCGACTTTTCTTACTGAGTTGTTGGTAACATTGGCACATGTGTCTGGGCTCTTTTTTCATCCTCCATTTTCATCCATCCTAGGATGCTAAAAGTTTACATAATTAAAGTCACCTTTGCTGAACTTTCCCAAATCTTGTTTCACAATATTTGTTATTAATATAAAAAGAAGAATCTGGATTTGAAATTTCTATGTTTGTATGGCTAAGAGGTTTGTTTTTTCTTGCAAGTTTGGAACAGGAAATTTAGATTTTCTAAATGTTTGGTTTTTAAAGTGCTAAAGAAAACATGTTTCAACAAATCCATCAAAATGGAGTATGGTATTTTTTTTTTGGGGGGGGGGGGTGCTTTAATAAGCTACAGTGGAATATCTCTTACAAAAGTGATCCCTCTTCAGTTAGACTAATCTGTTTTCAAAAGGATATCAACGCTGAAGCATAGTTTTTGTGTGTCTCCATATCTTTCTAGAGAGTGCATTGCATGCGTTGTAAAGTTAATGAGTGCTTCAGCCTCAGCTGATCTCATGGAGCATCTGCTACAGACAGAACCTCAGGTGGATTGCATGTTTGTAATGCTGTGTGAAAAGCTGCTTTTATGTGACGTATTAACATATTCCCATTCCTGTTGCTTAAGGGACCAGAGATTCAGCCCTGCAAGCAGAAATTCAGATCTGAGCAATATGTTTCCCCCTCTGATGTATAAAGAGCACATGGACTCACTGTGACAAAATGAGAGTTTAAATAATTGACTCTTCTGAATATAAAAGCTCTGAAACAGTGGTCTTGGAGCATCTGAAAGCCATGAATGGTTTGATCTTGCAGCTGTCATCTGCAGTCAGATCGAGGCTGCTGACAACTGTTGCCGCAAAGCTCCCATTGATCATGTTCATTGAGCCCTGTGAGAACCTCTGGAAGCAGCAGCGTGCACTACAGCTCTACAGAATCAGGGAGATCTCTGTTTAGTTTTGATTACGTAAGAGGCATTCGGAGGAGTTTGCACTGTTTATGATATGCATCTTCCTGTGCTGCTTGAGACTTCCTGTGTAAACGCATTAGTTCTTTCATCCTTACGTAATCGAGAAAGCGGACTTTTGATTTGGTGCATTTTGTTTGATTTCACGATGTTATCATCTGTTTTTCATTGTTTATATTTTCATTGTTTATATTCTTTGGAGAAAACAATTGGCCCCCCTTTGCTGACAGACTAACAAAAAAATCTCTGTAAATGGTTCTGAAAATGCTCCATCCACAGATTGCTCATCATCATCACACTTAGTGTGGCACGTATGTTCACCCCAAAAGCATTAAGTTTGTCCTCCACCATTTTGATGTTGGCATGATGTTTTGGGGTTCATAGGCAGCATTCCTCCACTTTTTCTTTAGCTGATGGTAGACAGTTTGATTTTGGTCTCAACTGACCTTCCTTCTGTTACTTTTTTGAACCATTTAGTGTCAATCGTAAAATTGTTAGTAGAGGTGTAACAGTTCATGGGGATGTATTGAACCGTTTCGGTGCGGCCTGTTCGGTTCGGTACACTTGCGTACCGTTTCGGTATATTTTTTAATTAAATAATATACATTTATTACTAGCACGATATTAAGCGCAGCGGAATATTGTTCCTAGGCGAGTTTTCACACGGACGCTATTGAGTGACGCACAGTAGAGCTGCACGGGTAGCTGTGAGTAATGGCAACAGCGAAAGAGAAGCCAGAGCTTGAAGACCCTCCCACCTCACTACGGTCTCCTGTTTGGGAACACTTTGTCTTCTCTGTTAAAATACATAACGGGATAGACGAGTGGATAAATTTAAAGTTGTATGCCGACATTGTTCCACGGAGATCGGGCAGGCAACACATCAACATTTTCTACTGCTGGAGATATTGTCACTGCAACCAGATCTGTGCTCTCTTCAGAAAATGTGGATAGGTTAATCTCTTTAGCCAAAATCTTAAAACTTGAATAGTTAGTTTTGTTGAGTTACAAGCTGAAGCTGTTGCTTGTGTTAAAAGTTTCCAGGTCCTAACTAGTTGCAGTATTTCATTTTTTATTTAAAAAATGTGTATTTCTTTATAAAGAGTGCAATTTATTTAAAATATCACCCAAATATGTCACTTTTATTTATTTTATGCAAGAATTCTATTGTGTATTGGCAGCTTTTCAAAATAATGATTTTGTAAGCTCTTATTGTTTTGTACCGAAAATTAACCGAACCGAGCTCTCCAAGACACTGTACTGAACCGAATACGATTTTAGCGTACCATTACACCTCTAATTGTTAGTAATTATTTTCATGGTGACTATACTTCCAGCTGCTTTGGGGTCATTGACAAGGTCCTTTTGTGCAGATATGGGCCAAGTTGAAAATTTCAAAGTCCACATGGTTGGATTATGTGTGGGGAGATTCATCAACTGTTAACTGTCAACTTCCCAACAAGCCGCTAAGAGATGGTCTAGTACCTATTCCTGCTTTGTGTTGATCTACAGTCTTGTTCCTATATTTTATTTACAGCTCTTTGGCCATGATATAGATTCCATAGATAAGCTCATCTATGAACATCATAGCTTGTGCATTTACATTGACCCAGCACTCACTACTCCTTGACCTAAATGTGAACTTTACGTAACAAAATGAAGGAAGTCATATATATTTATGTATTCAGGGGTTAAAAAGTATACCTCTGAGTGGTCTTAGAAATGGATCTTAAATAAGCTCATAGGCTAGCATTATAGCTAACTCGTGCTATAGCAGCATTTGTTGTCGCCAGAGTTTATCGTAGCTGCCTGGATTAGTACATCAATGTCCATTTTGTTGCTATTTTATGTATTACTGGTGATATGTCAGCCTTGTGTGGAAGAAAAACAGAAAATGGAGAAAGAGGCACCAAATACCGTATTTTTCGGCTCATAAGACGCACCGGCACATAAGACGCACCCAATTTTTAAAGAGGAAAATCCAGAAAAAAAAGATTCTGAACCAAATACTGTTGTAAAATATTTTATATCAACTGTGTAAAAGTTAACAGCCAAACATGTAACATGAACAGACAGTAAACAGTAAAAGTAACAAAAAAAAAGGCTGTAATGTTTTTCTTTGCCCCCACTCATCACTCTAAAGTCCACCATTCGTTATCACCATCACAGTTCCAGTGCAACATTGCCCCCACATTACTAATACCGTAATAGCCAGTAACATTGTCACTACATTACTAATAATAGCCAGTAACATTGTCACTACATTACTAATAATAGCCAGTAACATACATTGTCACTACATTACTAATAATAGCTAGTAACATTGTCACTACATTAGTAATAATACAGTGGTTCTCAAACTTTTTTAGTCGAGCCCCCCTGTAATCAAACACTCCCTAATTGCAGAACATGTTACTTACGTTTGTTATCTCGTATGTACATGTGTGAGATGTACCGCTGAGAGATGATTTGAGTTTGAGTTTATTAAAGAAGAGTTTCAGTCATTGAGATCGTTTTGTTTACCTCGCGAGCGCGCGCGCGCGCGCACGCCCGCGAGAGACAGAGAGAGATAGAGAGCGAGCGCTGGAAACAAGCGTATGCTTTTTGTTCTAATATAAATCCTTTTGATTTTTGTCAGCTTATGAAAACCCAAATAACTCCAAAGGATCAAACTGTCCAAGATTGTGAAACTGTCCAAGTGAATGTTTAGCGGAAATAAAACCCTCACAGACTGAAGACGATGCTTATCGATCATCATCTTATTGTCAGGCTCAAAAAACATAGCAGACAAACTATGAGCTGTGCCCATTTCACATCTTGAAATGTATTTTAGCGTGAGAAAACGGGTTTGTAGCGTGAGAGATCACTCAAATGCGAGAGTCAGCTGATCTCTGTAGTTTCGCTCGTGACGTAAGTATGGATGCGGATGCCAAAGGCATTGTGGGAAATGTAGTTTTTCCCCCCGTTTTCGTTACGTCCGCGCAATGGCAGAGATGGGCGATGACGTCAGCGCGCAGCGCTTGGTAAACAAATATGGCCGCGGCTTCGGCCTAGCTCCGGAGCTCTTACACCTCTCATACGGCCGTTACCGGACTTCGCGGCGGTTTGCATTCGCTTCATAAGACGCACCAACTTTTCCCCCTCAGTTTTGGGGAAGAAAAAGTGCGTCTTATGAGCCGAAAAATACGGTAATTGTTTTAAATGGCTAAATAAGCACCGTTCAAATTCAAAATACAGCAATTTTCCAGCTTACTAGGCTAACTAAATACGGTGAAGCCGATGTTTTATTCTGTCCCTTTTTAAAACATAAGTTTCAGATCTAGAATGGTCGGGGTTGTGTGGTTTACAGCACTTTTAGAAGACGGAAAAGACGTTTTGTGTCCTCAAGAACTGAAGGGAAAGCGTAAAGTAAAATTCTAAATATGTACTTTGTGTATTTAAATAAACAAATATGATTATAATAATAATAATAATAATATATATATTATTGTTGCTACCCTAAGTAAAAAATTCATCAGCCTCCACTATTTTGAAACTATTACTCAAAATGTGACATTGTTGTGCATAAACAGTCAAATTTGTTGTGATTTGGTTATTTACTATGCTACAAAGCTTTAGCAAATTTACAGATTTATTGTTATATTTTTGACCCATGAGAATCTTGTCAACATTATGTAGAGAAACAGTCACTAAACTCTCTTTGCTTCCGATCAGATAGATTTCAGCTGTCTAAACTCGATTGTTTTTGGTGATGCCTAGCAACAAATGATTATAAAGGACATTAAATTTGCTCAGACTAAGTGCTTCTCTCTGAACAGTAGGTCCTCCTTTCTTCCCTTGAGATTTTGAGCCCCACACAGGGTGCATGAATGTCATATGACGTAAATAGTCATCATCTCAGTAACCTGAGAGCCATGTTTACCATTATTAGCAGAGCTCCTTCACGCCTGATAACAAGTTCAACACAAAGATTATGAGCCTTGAGAGTGTGCTGTCAGTAATGATAAAGTCTTTTAGTAATGAAGTGTTGAGAACAAGGATTTTATGCTCTGTTTATTGCATTGGTTTTCTTGTTGATTGTCTTAAGTATAATGGGAAAATAAATAGTTTCAATTTAACATCTTCACAATGGAAAATGAAGGAGTATTGTGACTCACTTTGTTTTGGAATTCGGCAAATAGAACAAACAAGTAGACAGTTAATAAGCAAGACAACCCCTTAAAAAGGAGACGAATCAATCGAGTTAGTGCTTTCCTATACAAACCTAACTAACCCGTTGATCCATAGACTTCGTCCAAGTTATGTTCTACCACCTTGACATCTCACCTGGTGGATGGATTACTATCTGTTGCCGGGCAGCTCACCTAGTTTGTTCATACCTGCCACTCTTGCTCTCAATATTAGGCTTCTTAACATCTCTTTTCCTTTTCAAACAAAGTTGACCGATTGATTCCTTCCAAGGCTACTTCTTGAGAGACAGTAAAATGGATAATGGAGTAAAATAAGCAATTTTTTTTTCTTTTCTGCAGGTCCAGCAGCACATCGTCAGAATGGACCTGTGACAGATGATGCAGAGGCACAGAGGAGGTACAGATGCACTACAGTGTGTTTTGTGTCATGTGGATCATGATATTTAAGCTTTAAACGTCAAGAAGCCATTTGAAAGAGTAAATAAATTCTAAAGTGCATCGAAGAGTTCTGTGTAAGTCTCATCACTTTGCAAACTAATGAATCCACCATAAACGTGTAGGAATAACAACACACTTCGTGCAGTTCAGTGCCTGTGTATGCTAACGAGCTCTTGTGTTGTTTGCGTGAGATAAAGTAATTGAACAAAGTTTGAATCTATTTCATGCAAATATTGTAGGGGTTTGAGATAATGTGTTTAATCCGTTTCATTGACAATAATAACCGATTTCGGGTGTTTTGTGCAATGCTGGGTTGGTTAGCATAACGCTTATTAAACTATTTTTAATTGCGTAACCAAACTGAACATGTGAGCCCAATGTTAAGTGCACTTTTAAGAAAAAAGTGGTCAGGTAGACATTCTTGCTATTCCTTGCTTAGAAATATAAACCGTTGAATATAAATTATTAAATATTCCATTGAGCCTGATGCAAAATAAAAAGTTCTTTAAGTAGAAAGCAATCTAGTAGTGTAGTGTTTTGCGCTTAAACTCTTCATATTATCAGATGATCCATCAAGTCAGCGTAAGCCATAAATATAGCAACGAAACACTTCAACCATCTGCCATCTTAACCAGTCGACTGTTCTGAGCACATGAGAATGTTTGGCTGTGAGTTATTCTGCATCTTTCTGTGCGAATGAACTACTCAATCAGTACACACTTTTCAACGAATACAGAGAAAAATGTTCTGCTAAATGTGTCTCTAGGCAAATGATGGACCAGCATCAGATGCAGATGGAAAGGGAACGACGAACTTCTGGTTCTGCAGGTAAACTAGAGATGCCAATGTGATACAAGACAATATAATGTGCAGATGAAACACAAACGCTGACAAAACAGGGTAATCCTGCAGGATTCATTATCTGCTGAAGTGTTGATCATATTCCCTTGTCACAAAGCAGCTCCTCGTCCAGTCAGCCGTCAGCACGCGGCTCCTTTCCTCTTTCATAAGCACATGCTTTCTTTCTGTTTCCGCTTCAGCATTAAACAGTTCAGCAAACTTTCATTAATGTCATAAATTGCATATGTAAGTTTGGCTGAATCTCATGAAACAAATAAATGCATTTAGGCTTGGTTATCATTTTATTTTATTGATTGCGATTACAATTCAGCTCTTGTGTCACCTTTCCTTTTGAAGCTAGGGCAAAATATTACGTGATAGTGCCAGCTAATGATGGGCAGTCAGTATTTCGGCGTTGCAATGCAACAAACAAAGAGCTTTCTTTTATTTTAATGCTGTGAACCATGGGTGTCGCTGGACCCATTTACTTTATTCCAGAAATCAACATTATTTTATTAACTAGATTTTAAAGTTTGCACGCCAACTTCGATGTTGGCTTGCGTTGGTGCCGCTAATACCTATTTTTTTTAAATGTTGTCAATTCTGCAACAATAACATAATCCAACCCCCATGTCTCTATGATTCTCATAAGCTGAGATAGGTATTTGCAAAATTGGTTGCTATGGTAACCAGTCTGGTTGCTATGGAGGGCAGTTGAAACTCCAGCAGGTGCAGTTGATTACTAATAAGTAGGTCAAAGGTCTCATAGTCTCATAGACTTTCAATGGCCCATTGAAATGAATATATATTTAAAGACCATCCTAACAACAATCTTTGCCAAGACATCCAAACCAGTCCAAGGATAGTATAGTGGTAGTGCTGCCGTCCTTCTCATGGGAGACTGAGGTTCGAATCTTGGATGGGACATACGACAACATGAATGCTATGGCAAGCATTTTGGTTGCGTTTAAAAATGGTCATACATATATGTATAGTGGTAATATATGTATAGTATGGTTGGATATACTATACGTAGGATTGTACGGTGGTAATGCTGCTGTCCTTCACATGGGAGACCGAGGTTCGAATCCTACGACATGACAACACAAATGCTACGGCATGGGGGATCCAGAACGGTGGGTCGGCAGGGGCCAGGGGGCAGGGGGCAGGGGGCAGGCCGCTGAGCTATATGAATATAATTATTAAAATAATGCTTGCCACAGCATTCGTGTTATCGCATGTCCCAACCAGGATACGAACCCCGGTCTCCCATGTGAAGGACGACAGCAAAACAACTGCACTATATCCTACATTTAGCATATCCCACCATACTATACATATATTACCACTATATGTATGACCATTTTAAGCAACAATAAAATGCTTGCCATAACATTCGTGTTGTTGTATGTCCCAACAAGGATTCGAACCCCAGTCTCCCATATGAAGGACAGCAGCACTACCACTATACTATATCCTACATATAGTGTATCCCACCATACTATTCATATATTACCACTATATGTATATGTATGACCATTTTAAGCAACAATAAAATGCTTACCATTTTCATTTTTAAAAAACACACAGTTTTTACTCCAGGTGGCCCGAACCACAAGGAGTGCACATAATTGCTCCATTCACCTCCATTCAAAAATTCTGCCAGAGAATGTTTAAAATCTCAATCGCAGGCTATTTCTAACTCGACATAAATCATTTAAACTTTATCACAGCTTCACAAAATTTACACCATTCTCTTCCTTAAAATCTTGTGATTCTAACAGTAAAGGAAATATTTTATAATGTCTTGTCCTTCATTCATAATCCTTATTTGTTTGGAGGTATGGATTTCTCAGAAATGAGCAGTTGCACAGAATCAAATGAATGACAAAATTTATAATAAAGTAGTAGAGAAATTTGTCCTCTTTCCAAAGATGCAGTTGGTCCTTTCATATGACCTACGGTTTTTAAACTAGGAGGGCTAAACCTTAACGAGGGAAGCAAAATGCTCCATTAAGATCAATGCATTTCACCCAGAAAATGATGCTTCAAAGTTTTAAATTAAGGCTTTTTCTAACTCGCCATAACTCCTAGAATTTTCCACGTATAGTTAAAAAATTTACATCAAAATCTTTATTGAGGTCTTCTGCTTCTCACAAAGAAAGAATCATCTCGATATGTCTTACGGTTCTTCTATAATGTTTAATTGTTTAGGCATAGTCAAAACTGAGAAATGTCTCCTCGATTCAAAAAGTGGCAGTTGGAGGCAGCTGCTTAATTACCTAATTTGAATAACGAAATTTGATTGGCGTAGCCAATGGGCCATAGAGATGCATTGCTTCCATTCATTTCAATGGGGCAATTGATTCCCATATGATCCTATTGTAAAAGAGCTTTTGTAATTGGTTCACAATGGAGAGTCATAGCAACATTGAGGATATATATAACTAATCCAGCCAATCATTCCCATGTGAAGGACGGCAGCGCTACCACTATACTATACTATTCTTGGATTGGTTTGGATGTCTTGGCATACTATATGTAGGATATAGTATAGTGGTGAAGCTGCTGTCCTTCATATGGGAGACTGGGGTTCGAATCCTGGATGGGACATACAACAACACGAATGCTATGGCAAGCATTTTGGTTTTGTTTAAAAATGGTCATACATATAAGTATAGTGGTAATAATAGTGGCAGGGGGCCATATAATTATATATGAATATAATTATTAAAATAATTATTAAGCAACAATAAAATGCTTGCCACAGCATTCGTGTTATCGTATGTCTCAACCAGGATTCGAACCCCGGTCTCCCATGTGAAGGACGACAGCAAAACAACTGCACTATATCCTACATTTAGAAAATCCCACCATACTATACATTTATTACCACTATATGTATGACCATTTTAAGCAACAATAAAATGCTTGCCATAGCATTCATGTTGTCGTATGGCCCATCCAGGATTCGAACCCCGGTCTCCCATGTGAAGGACGGCAGCATCACCACTATACCATATCCTACATATAGTATATCCCACCATACTATACATATATTACCACTACACATATATGTATGACCATTTTTAAACGACACCAAAAGGCTTACCATAGCATTCATGTTGTCGCATGCCCCATCCAGGATTCGAACCCCGGTCTCCCATGTGAAGGACGGCAGCATCACCACTATACCATATGCTACATATAGTATATCCCACCATACTATACATATATTACCACTATATGTATATGTATGACCATTTTAAGCAACAATCAAATGCTTGCCACAGCATTCGTGTTATCGTATGTCTCAACAAAGATTTGAACCCCGGTCTCCCTTGTGAAGGACAGCAGCATTACCACTATACTATATCCTACATATAGTATATTCCCTATATGTATATGTATGACCATTTTTAAACGACAACAAAATAGATGTTCGAACTATACAATTACATACTTGGTATTTGGGTCAAAATTGATTATTATGTTGGCTTGCTTGCAAAGTAGGTCAAAGGTGTCTCATAGACTTTCAATGGCCCATTGAAATGAATGGAGCATGAATCCCATAGTTCCTATTGTGAAAGAGCTTCTGTAATTGATTGACACTGGAAAGCCATACTAGCATTAAGGATACAAATCACTTATCCAGCCAATCATTGCTTGTGATTTAACATAAAATAATTAAGCCACACCCACTTTTTGACATAACTTTAGATGTCAAATATCTTCTAAACGGAACACAGTAGAGACATGGGGGTTGCTTTATATTATTCTAAATGGAAAGTAGATTACAACATGATGACTGGTTACCATAGCAACCAATTTTGCATGTACCTATCTCAGCTTCTGAGAATCAAAGAGACATGGGGGTTGGATTATGTTATTGTTGCGGAATTGACAACATTCTAAAAAATGGCTATTAACGGCACCAACGCAAGCCAACATCGAAGTTTGCGTGCAAACTTTAAAATCTAGTTATTATGTAATGTCTTTTAAATTATCTAGGTAAAAGAATCGAAAAAGTTATGTAATTGTATAGTTTGAACATGTATTTTATTGTCGTTTAAAAATGGTTATACACACATTTATGTATAGTGGTAAAATATGTATAGTACGATATAGGGGTAACATTATACGCAGGATAGTATAGTGGTAATACTGCTGTCCTTCACATGGGAGACTGGGATTCGAATCCTGGAAAGGGCATACGTCTGGTATATAGTTCCAACATGTATTTTATTATCGTTTAAAAATGGTCAAATTAATAAAGTAATAATGGTAGTAACACTATATATATAGGATAGCATAGTGGTAACACTCCTGCCCTTCGCACAGGAGACTGGGGTTCGAATCCTCGTCAAATTAAAAGACATTTCTTAAGAAGTGACTTTTTAATAAGTGACTTAAAAAAATTGCAATAGATTTCTCAATTATCTTTTAAATTATATTGAAAATGTTACATAAATAAGAAAATTATGTAAAAATGCTATTATAATGAATAGTCATGAAACATGTTTTGTGAGATTCACCATTTTGCCAGTTTACATGCTTTAAATCTTACATTTTGTTCACATTTCATTTTTTTTATTTGCTTAATGCACTTTAATGCTTGATTTTCATCACTCTCACATTTTTCTCTTTTCGTTCGTCATTTGTGTTGAGCCATTTGTCTCTTTCTCTGTTTCTCAGTCTCCACCCTTCAGTTTAAAGTGTCAGCATCCGCCTCTCAGCCTGAATCCACTCTGCATGACCTCAGACAATATCGGGCTAACACTCTACCCCCTTCCTATGCTCACCTTAACCCCGCCCCATCTTCCTCCCACACCAACACCTCGTCCTCTCAGGAACGAGAGATTACTTATCGCACGATGGATTCTCCTCAAAAAAAAGCCCAGCAGCTTTCCCAGCTTTCCACTTCTCTGGCTTCCGCTTTCTCCCCTGTGCAGCAAGGGGTTGTCCCTCCCCCTCGCAACATCAAACAGATCCCTCTTTCCCCTCCCAGCTCCCACCAGGACCCCAAACATGCTACTTGGTCGTCCGCCCACATGTATGCCCCATTACCCACTGCATCTGCCCCTACAGCAATGGCAGTACCATTTAAGCAATCTGGCCTGCCTGTCTCCCTTCCACTGCCACCCCTAAGCAATGGCCCCAAAATTCCCACTAACACATCTTATATGGAACCTGCAACACAGTCTTCTAATGGACAGGGAGGGGAGTTCTACCCATACCAAGCCCCTCCAGTGCAGGCCACCTCAGGAGCCCAAATGCACTCCCATTACCCCATACAAGAATCTTCACATCCTCTTCCGCCTCTACTCCAAGGCCAACCCCTCCATCCACAGCAGCTATACCAGGCCACCCCCCCTTTTGATACCGCGCCCACTTCTCACACCACGCCCAAGACATCTCCCTCGCCTGTTTATCAGAACGCAGCATCTACTAGCAGTAAGTATTTCAGCTGTCCCTCCCAACCAAAAGTGTTTCACACATGGGTGTCATGCAGCCGTCAAAAGAGAACAATGCAGCCCTTGTTCTCAAACCATATGCAAACATTGGCTTGTCTGCATTGTTTGGCTCAGTGTTGACTTTTGCATTTGTCATACCACAAAATCACAGCATCAAAAGTGAACTTTTGACCACCGCCTGGCCTTTGTTCAGAATAGAAGCAGGGGATTTAAGATTTTCGAAATCAACGCTCCTGTATAGTGCGGTGTGATTCAAGTGTTTGCTGATAGTACGCAATTCCTTTATTCTACTCTTCGGTTTCCTTTGAGATTTTCCCTGGCAGATCTCATTTTTCAGTGTTTAGAGCCTTCAGGAATGGGTGGATTTTGTCTGTTGTTTAGCAAGAGTTATTAGCAAGTATTGTTTTGGGATTTCAATTGCGTTATTTGCGTAGATCGTGTTGCAATGCATTGAAGCGATACATGAAACTGGCTTCTGGAAATCGTAAACGTTCTCTAGTTCATCATATTGTTAATTAGCCTGGTGAAGCAAGGTGTATTTGGGTAGCATGGAATAAGACCAATGCCATCCATGACAGTGCCCAGAGACCCCCCAAGGCCAGAGACCCCTGTGTAACGATGGGGTGCTTTTTGAATTCCCCAACAGAAGGAAGCTCACTGCAGCTATAAATAGCTGACTTGGCAGCTAATTAACAACTCAGCTCCTCATGAATTTCATTCTTAAAATGCCAAATATGGAAAAGTTTTGAAACTCCAGGACAATTTGGGATACATTTTTACGTCGAGGGAAAGAAAATTTTACCTATTCTTTCTGCAACCCAGAAATCAATCCCAGAAAACTGCTTTATTTGTGAAAAACACTTAAAACGGCCCTGAAAAGGTAGATTTCATACAACGTAAAGACATTTGTGAATGTCCAATGTGCCCAGGAAAAAAAAAAAAAAAATCCCTAATGAAATCACGCTCTTTATTCACTCAGTTGACGCAAGATCGTCAGAACAAAGAATGATACAACAGTAAACTTATTGCTATTTTGAGGTTTGATGCTTTTGCTTGTGATGTCACTTCCTCTGAGAAATCAGCAAACCTTAAATCACATGTTATTGACAATATTAATCTGATTCACCAACAAAGCTTTTCGTTTTCACAAACACAAATATTCCACTTTATTTCATTCCAACACGTGATCATCCTCAATACATCCAATTACTTTCTTTTTTCCTTTAACAGGTCCCCCAGTCCCACCAGGTCATCCTTCCATGCTCTCATCCACACCCGCTGTTAATCCTCCAACCTCAGCGTCTATGGCAGGTCCACCAGCTCCTCCACCCCCTCCTGGACCACCTCCCCCTGCCGCAGCACCCCCTCCAATTCCCCCTCCACTGCCGGCAGGTGGAGGCCCTGCACCATCAGGGCTGGCAGCAGCTCTTGCCGGTGCCAAGCTGCGAAAAGTCCAGCGGGTAAGTGTCAGGATTTAATTTTTTTTTAAAAAATTAATAGTAAGAATAATGGCGTCTAATTGTTTACTTCCCCAGCCTGAGGAAAGCAGTAGTAAGAACGATGCCAGTCGCTCCAGTGGGGGCAGTGGAGGAGGTGGAGAGGGCCTTATGCAGGAGATGAACGCCCTTTTAGCACGGAGGTCAAGCCCCGTACATTTCCTGGCTCTTTTACAAAACTAATGATTGCAGTCTTTGGTTATGCAAATGCTGACTATCCAATCCTTGCTTTCTGTAGGAGGAAAGCCTCAGAGAAACCAGAAGAGAGCCAAAGTGTATGAATATTTGTTCAAATGCCCTTGTACTATATTTGTTTTTCATCACATTAGATCACAATGTTTTCTTTCCTTCATGCAGGAGGATTCTAATGGATCTTCCTGCCAAGGACAGAATTCAGGTTTTTATTTTATTTACTAATATATATTTTTATGCAAAATATACTGTACATTTAGTGGCAAACTAACAATGTTTCTTATTTAAATGCATCTTAGATGCAGCAAAAAAACCATGGGAACGGGCAAACTCTGCAGACAAGGCTTCAGCTGTTTCAAGGTATGATGTACAGGAAGTATGTTTCCAGTAAACAGCACATTCTTTTCCTTTATCACATATTATCACAAAGTTCTTGTAATTTTAAACCACTCAGATCTTTTAAATCTCCCTTTTTGGCACATTCCTTAATAGAGATGGATTGCCCTGAAGTAAAGGCAGGAGTGGTTTTATCAAGCCTATGGTTTCCGTAAACGTGTGAATTTTTCATTTGAATTTTTCCACAAGTTGATTTTGAGGAAGTCTAAGCAACAAGCAAACAAAGCCTGTTCAGCTTGCTTTCTGACTACCGGTTTTTGTTTGGTGTAAGCTTAACCGTGAGTGTTCATGTAAACAAGAAAGAAATGGATTCTGGGTATGTTTACATAGCAACAGATGTTCCTGCTCTGAGCTATTGAACCGTTTCATATATGGGTAACTAATTATGATAAATGAATCGGGAACTAAATGGCAACATGATTCTAAAATCCCATGCAGTTACAACTTCTATTGTAAATTTTAGTTGTAAAGCTGGAGCAACCAGTTTTACAAAACCTGTTTCTTAAACATAGTTCCCAGTTTACATCATAACAAACGGTCTCCAAGTCTGTTGCTAAGCTCTCACATTTGCGAAATAAGTATTCAATTAAATCTCTATGCAGTGATCAAAAGACTTAGGCCGTACACAGTTTAACAAAAAAGCTTCACAATTTAACACCCCATACACCTTGGGATAAGACTGATGTGGTTTGGAGATAGAATAGATAGAATCTCTAGGAGTTCGTTAAAGTATGACATGAATAAAAGTGTCCATTATTAGAGTTTTTTCGCAAAGATTAGGTTGTGTATTTTTAAGTTTTGGTACCTTACTTGTGTGCCGAGTTTCCTTCGGCTACGACAAACTGTTAGCGCAGCTTCAGCTGAAATGCATTAGATGGCACTATAGAGCCATATTGTTTCAAATCCCAATCAGATTTAATTGTTTAGAGGTTCCAAACTGTTCTGTGACTTTTTGAGACTGTTTAGATTCTTAAAAATGTGCAGGAAGCTGCAAAATAGTAATATTCTGAGCAATTACAATAGGGTTCTACACACTGTGCTCGAGCTCTAAGTCTTTCTTACACACCAATTATTTACCCTTTCAACTGTACATATTTACACTTGCGAATAACAAATATTTTTCTATTAAAACATTTGGAACATGTATTCCAAAAACATGGCAATTAATGTCATGATGCGTAAGAGGTGACATGAGTCACTAAACCGTTAATGATATGGGATTTCTCATGGGTCGATATCGTTGATTTCTTTTTTTTTTTCTCTTTTTCATTTAGATAATTAATGCTGCTGATAACGGTTAAATGTTCTGTACTATCTACCTTTGTCCATTGATTTAAATCAAAAAACCTATTAGTAATAAAGAACAACAAATCCTACAGTAAATCAGTTTAACTAGTAACCTTGTAAATGCATAGTTACCCTGCAAATATGATGTCACTCCTACTTTAAAATTATCAATTGCGTGCATGAATGTTTGCACCTTGACAAGCTATAAGCCAAAAGTATTTCATATTTTACTTTACATTTATTGCAATAGACTATACATATTTTAGCACTTTATAACTTGAATACACAATAATACGGCTCAAGCATCTCAATAACTACCTGTTTAAATGAAAATAATATGTTCTATGTACATATGACCTTCTTAGTCTACAGTAAGCTACGATTCCAGGTGTAGATTCGATCACTTGAGCATTAGTATTTTTGTCGTCGTGAACAGGGCAAAATCAGTGGGAAGCACGGGTGATGCAGCATCATGTGACTTCGACAGAATGAAACAGGTTAGTTCAGAGTATTATTACTGTACTACGCATTGCAGTAAATAAGAGGACTAACTGGTCTGCTAAGCGTGATGAAATCTGCTGTGTTGTACAGGAGATCTTGGAAGAGGTTGTGCGGGAATTGCATAAAGTTAAAGACGAAATAATTGATGGTAGGTTTTTATGATTAAGTGAACTAATGACACATTTTCTGTTTTGAAGAAGTTTAACATGGTTGTCTCTTTCAGCCATTAGAAGGGAACTGCTGAGAACTGGCTCCACATAGTTTTAAGCCGACTGATGAGGACTGAAGGTTTGGGGAGATTGAGGAAAGCTCGCAGCAACACTTTCTGGCAGCATGTTTGCAACCAAAAGAAACAGTTGCAGAAATGTTGAGCAGACACTGAAAGACAAGGGAAGCAGTAGAGGAAACTGCGGATGGAATCTTCAAACATGAGTTTTCTATTTTTCTCCTGAATGATTGTTGACAGTCCACTGTGCAGCTTGCTGCTCACTTTCTCGCAAGTCTTAATGTCTGGAAGTTGGAAACCGATGATGTTTGTTTTTTAAGTTTATATTGTTTATTGGTTAAGAATTGTATTATATTAAATGAGACTGATACAATGTTGCACAATTATTAATGTTAAACTTTTATATTACAGCTTTTACTCTTTGGTTTTCAAAAGTACAAGCTACTCATATTGGTGCCGAATTGTCAGAAACTACTTTGCATTTTCATCCCTAAGATCACTTAATGTTTGTTTTAAATTGATTCTGAAATGTGTTTACAAGACAAAAACATAGAAATACAGGCATGAGGCAATTACTGGAACAAAGGAATTATTGGAGGTGGTACAGTGTGAATTATTTGAATATTTAGTATCTTGGTTAATGGGGTAACGCCTGATTTGTCTCAAGACTGGAGTGGATGATGATATTTTTAAGAGACGAACAGTTAATTTAAACAAGTGGTGAGAATATAAATCTTATGTAATTAAAACCTCTTCAAACTTTCCTCCCTTTAAAAAAAGTCTCGCTTCACCTTATTTTATTAATCACAATTAATGTGAAAGCTTCCTGTATGCAGATTGCGCATAAGAAACTACATGGTGCTCAAAAATATCTTTCGCAAAGCCTTCAGAAAGATGTTGAAATTAACTTTACAGTGCAAACGAATATATATATTATATTATTGATAAAAAGGCATCTCGTAGATGCATAATTCACCTCAGCACGGCTTTGATCGATTAAGAAATGCCGTCACAAAAAGAATATTCACTAATGTACACTTGAACGTTTTATTGTGGCATTTGTTTCAGGAAAGGACTGAATGGACTCAAACTGTTAATTATGTTATCAACTTTCACATTCTACAATTTATTTCCAATGAAATGCAGGAGACTGCTTGAAAAGTTTGGATAGTCTGCGTTTAACCATATGCATTGAACATTGTTCGAACTAAAATCAATTTTCTTCCTTTTTGTCGAGTTTATATTGTCTTTTGATTCTGGCATAGGGACCGATGGAGTCATCAAAAACAAAGTCCCAGAGTACCTGCACCCAAGATGTGTGCTGAGGCAACGTGTCGTAATACTCGGCAGCAATCCTCTTTACCTGGAAAACAAAAAAATTTAGCATCATTAGCATTGGCGCTATGGTCATGCTGCTTTATACATAATGGTTTGAACGTTAACGGAGTTGACAACCAGCATAGCTCGTCAGATAATAGATATGACAGAGCGCGTGATGTCCATAAGGCTTATCATTGCACACAATAATGAGAATGAAAAGGTTCTGTAACTGTTTGTCTTTCCATTTACTCTCACGATAAACTCACATTCCTTCCTTTAATCAGTAAACCTGTTCAAACCAATGAGGGCATCACCATGACATTTCCACCAGAGCTTCCTGAGGAGTTTCAATAGCAGCACTTCTGGAGATTATGGCTGAACACATAAACTAGTGCGATTGGGTACGTTTGAGTGTACCAAAAAAGCAGGTTTTTCCTTTGCATTTTTTTACCATTTTGCAGTAGTTTTAGCAAAACAAACTGTTTGAAATTGAGTTCACAAAAAAGTAGAAGCAGTATATTTCAAGCCAGTTCTTTACTTTGATGTACTAATCAAAGATAAACTATTGTTACAATACCAAATGCACCATGTTTAAAATATCTATACAGTATTATGTGACAAAATATTGGGCTACTTTAATGTAAGTCTAAGCTTGAGGTACTTAAAACAAAATGTAATCAAGGTTTTAAAGGACTCAACTCAACTGTGTGTTGAGGTCCTAAAAGCATGGCAAGGTGATACTTTGTTTTTTCCCGACTGGTCAGTTGTTCAGCTCACTGATTGGCCAGAAAGGATCATGCCTCATTACAGTGTGCGGCAAAAAAACGAGGTACACCCCCATAGCCTCATAATAGCCAGCAAACAATTCGAACCGTTTTTTTTTTTTTTAAATAAAACAATACCACTTAACAGACAGTGTCTGTGTGTTCACCACTGTGCGTTTCTTCTTTTGGTTTTCTTTCTTTTCTTTTTAAACTCCTGACTGCAACATGGCCATTGCATGTCAATCTCCTTTTCAAAATGTTAAAATTTCAATTTGAAAGCTCATCGTTAAAAAGGTGTTTTAAAACTTTTACATTTCCAAAGTAAGTTGGAATTCCAGGTCCAAGTCTGTACTTAGTAAAAATTTTATTAGCTTTTTTTGGGTTCCTCTTCTGTGGGGTTGAGCATTTCTGTCACAGTCTTGAGTGACATATCTAATAAATTCACCAATACTGGAAGTCGGTGGAAACAAAGTAAAACTCTGGCAAGTAGAGTTAGGCCATACGAAGTAGAGTTAATAAAATCTGGTGGAAAATCTGCACTAGTAGCAACAAATTAACGCAAACAATTATACCAATTGGCAATAGTTTAAACCACTATCCTACTCCACTGTCTAATATTGTTGAAAAAAAATATTTACTCTTAAAACATATTGATCACATTCATCTTGAAACATGTAACATTTGTGAAAGTGAAATTCATACCTCAGGAAGTTTGCTGCCAGGAATACTGGGAAAGTCATGGTGCTCCATGTGGTATCCCACATTGAAGGTTATCGCATTGAGAGGGCCATAGTATGAGTAGGTTTCGTGGCCTTTCGTAAACATGTAATGTTCTGCAATGAAGTGTCCAGAGATGGGATGCAAACCCATGCAGAGAATTGAGCCAGAGATGAGGTAGACTATGGGCTTGAGACCCCAGAAATAGTAGATGATGAGGTCTACCACAAACTGCACAACAGCATTCAGCATCTCTAGCTGGGTAACAGGCTTTGGGTTCACCACTAGAGGACGCAGAGCATAAAACACGGGTTGGAGGAAGAGCCAGAGTACCTTCCTGGCTGGAGTGCAGAAGAACCAACCCTCCCAATCTGTGGGAATATCCACATCTAAGCCGTCTCCTCCCAGATACCGATGGTGGTCGATGTGATACTTCTTGAAGGATGCAGAGTACGGCAGTCCAATAGGAAGATTAGCGAACATGGCAAACCAGCGGTTCCAGCGGGCTCTTTTAGTACCAAAGGCCACGTTGTGAGAAATATCATGTATAGCTAGGGTTAAAGAGTGGTTGATGCATCCACCAAAACCATAAGCCCAAAACAATAGCCACTTCCAGGAAAGATCTTGAACCATGTAACAGGCCAGGAGCTGGGTGAACACCATCCCCGACACCACCCACTTCAGCTGGGGGTCATGACCCATGAGAGACTTGATCTCTGGATGTTTGGCTGAAGAGCAAGCACAATTGACAGGTTTCAGGAAAAAAACAATGAACAACTTGGCTGTTTCAAGTAATGAGTGTGTATTATATTGGCTAAAGTATATGTTCATCTGAATTGGACACATGCAATCTACCTATTCTGAACTGATAGGGGTTAGGATCTCTCACATTATTCATTCTAAGGGTCTTTCATCAGCTTGTGGTCAAGACAACTTCCACATTAACATTATTAATATATCTCGCCCAGTTTTAAGCCTCCTACACAGGTGAGCTTTCATGTTACAACACGAAGTCTTACACAAATTGTTACACAAAGTTTAAAGCATGACAAGGTGAATCATTCAAACTTAGCAAAATTCCAAGCACTTTCCTCCTGCAGCTCATAAGCTTTTTGGAGATTCAGATTTGACTTGAAAAGGCATGAAATAACAGACAAAAACCACTGAAAGCTCTAATCAAACTGAAAATCTGAAGATCTTTACTAAACTCCTTTTCACGTTAAATGATATATTACTATGCTTATTACTTGAAATTAAGCCTTCAAATCCTCATTAAATGAGCACTCAAATAGTCAGGCCGAGGAGACTTTTCCCTGTGAAGATTGTATACTTAGCACAGAACAAAACATACAGATTATCATCTTATTAGTTGCTAGAGGCTGCCTGTTAAACGTGTTAAGGCACTGTGTAGTTAAGTAATTACTAATTCTCAACCACAAGGGACAGCTCTTCCCTCAGCAGTGTGCTATTTTTTAATTAGTGCAACTTTTGCCATGCTAACGTTCTGTGAGGATCATCCACCGAAGCTCTGCTTGTGCTTCCATGTGGCCACTAGTACTTTCACAGTCACGTTACATATGACCCACAGGCAAATCGGTCATAACACTTTTTCATGTCATTTGCATAATGTCTGAAGTTCATATCAATATTTGGGTACTGCAATTCATATCCAAGGACCCTATAGCCTAAACAAACCTTGGGCTTCATTAAGAAGATTAGTTAATGGCTGCAGTTCAAAAGGTCAAATATGCAACAGATTTGTTTCCCCTTTACATTTTACATATTTGCCAAATAAGCTAGTCACAAAACAAGCACAGCTGCAGCTTGCAACAGCTCTATGGCTTTACAAGCAATGATGCACTCATTCATGATGAAGGTAAAGGTTCACGAAACTCCCTTCCCTGGCAGTTTCGCCTCCTCTTAACACTAAGCTTCACACCCGTTGTGGCTTATTGTTTCAGAAACAAGCCAACAGGTTTCATTTGAGCAAAGTGCTTGGGGTTCGTCCTGTCTGCCTCAAGTGGTACAACAGGTATACATGAAGCGTCTACAAGTTCACCAGTGCAATGATTAACCAGAGGCAATAAAATCTGTCAATAAAATGAAATGAGACTCAACAGGAAAACGCCAGTTCAAATATGAATAGATTATCTATAGGTAAACCAGATTAAATGACATTTCTTCTGAACAAGAAAACTGACGCCTTCAAGAATCAAATGAAGCACTTTGAGAAGAAATCCAACAAAGAACCCAATCTTACTTAAATATGGTTTATTTGTGTAAAACGTTTGAAAGCCGAACCCTCTGTCTTGTCAACTGTGATTGAATCTCATGTAATTAAACTACACGTCTGTTGTATCCAGGTCGAATATTTTAAGCAAGCAAGCTGTTTAGAAAGTTTTAAAATCTTTTATTGGTTCTTTAACACACCTTCAATCTCTCTCGTTAACAAAGCCACGTGTTCGCGTTCTTACATTGAAAATTAACCGAGGATTAAATTTTATAATGAACAGCCTATGAATTTAAACATTAAAAAAATCAATTCAAGCTGAAATGAGTTAGCATCAATCAATAAGTTGAGTTAGCTACAACTAACTGGCACTATTAAAAGTATGGACATTTACATTTTTTGTAAAAGACCGTCGGATAGTCAAGCTACTATCACAGATACAGCACTAATTAATTTGTTTGTTTGTTTGTCCTTTAAGTGAATGAAAACATACCTAAAATCTCTTTTCTCCTCCATGTGTGCGGTTGCTCATTATAAACCCATTCAAAGTCCCAGCGTCCTGCTGCCTTCCCCATGTTTACACCTGCTGTAATGATGAACTCAGGTGATTCTTCTCAAACTAGACTCGTTCCAGACACGCCTTTCTAGATAAGAAAGGCAGAAGGTAGGTGTAGGTTGTGCCTGCCTTTACCAACGGCGAGTTCTCTTCAACCGAAACTCTATGAGCACCGAGCCCAATGTAAAACTGCTTAATGAGTAGATTTTTTCCCCTCCGAATCCCTAGAACTTAGGAGAAATGTCGTTGTAAAATAAAGGTTTTTTTTAAAAACGTTTCATTAATTTCAGCGGTTTAATCTAGTGCTGTTGCCTTTTAATTTTGAGAATTTTCAGTTAGACTTCGAGTTGCTCGGTCTTGTAGTTCAGGTCCGCACACATTTAAGTAACGTCACATGACCACATGGTGGCGCTCTTGTTCTGTGTCTCACTGAGCAAATTAATAAGCGCAACGCAAAGATCTTACTAGTCCAAAATTTGTTTGCTACACTGCATTGAAGAAATAGGTGGGGAGCAAAATTAAAAAAAGTTCTTCATCTTTAGAGGTAAGCAAGTTAACAGGGAACATTTTGTGAAGACGTTTATAAGGAATCTCCTTAACCTTATTAGAAATTTATTTGGCAAAAACCACGCTTTCATCCAGATTACTTCTGGTACAAGGGAGCCCTCATAGTGTAATCCTTTTCTTTAGTTTGAATATTTTGTGAGTGTGATTATTGATCTAAAACGTCAATACAACCAAGAGATAATGTTGGCTAATCTATACTTTTTTTTTGTTTTTCAACCAGCTGTTTTACTCCACCAGAAAGTTTTGGAGATCACAAATTGTTCATAATTTATTAAATCACCATATTTATCAAAGACGGATAACATTGAGATCAAATCCTTGTTATATGGGAAAAATGTATATGTTTTAAACAGTTACATCAGAGTTATTCCAAAGAATAATTTTACAAAATTGTAGCAGTGAACAAAGCAAAGTTTTAAAGAAAGAGGATAAAATTCAGAAGAGGAGTGTCTTGGGCAGAAATTTACATTTGAGAAAAAAAAAGAAAGAAATAAAGCCCCAAGTAACTACTGTATTATTTACTTGAGCGTGTTGGTGAGAATGAGGTCAAACGATGAACAAGATCTCGCGAGATTTGGCTCGTCTGATCCTCTCAGGCAGAGTCCGTGAGCGAGTCAGTCAATGTGGGACGGAGTTTTGCCTGTTTGATAGTGGAGAAGGAGGGGGAGCGTGAGTGCTTGGTTTGACACAGGGCTTGCTTGAAATCCGTTTGAGAGCAAGAATGGCGTCGGGTGAGACACTGTACATCGAAACGGACGGCTCGGAGATGCCTGCCGAAATTGTCGAGCTGCACGAAATCGAAGTTGAGACCATCGAGACCACTGTGGTCGGCGGGGACGACGACGAGCACCAGCCGATGATTGCGCTGCAGCCTCTGGTCTCGGACGATCCCAATCACGTTAACCATCAGGAGGTGATTTTAGTTCAAACTCGCGAGGAGGTCGTTGGCTGCGATGATTCGGACCTCCATGCAGACGACAGTTTTGAGGACCAGATTCTCATCCCCGTGCCTGTTCCCGTGGCGGAGGAGGAATACATCGAGCAGACTTTGGTGACAGTGTCTGGCAAGAACCCGTCGGGTAGGATGAAGAAAGGAGGCAGCGGCGGGAAAAGAATGGTTAAAAAGAGCTTCCTAAACTCTGCCGAGGCAAGCGGACGTAAATGGGAGCAGAAACAAGTGCAGATCAAAACACTGGAGGGGGAGTTTTCCGTCACTATGTGGGCATCTGGTAAGTTTTGCCATCGCATCAAGTGCTTTGTTCTCGCTTAGGCCTCGTTTGGGCCCTCTTCCTCTCGAGCTCGTTGTAAAGCTGACGAGTAACACGATGCAAGAAACGTTATTCGGGCGGAAAAGCCACTTATGAGGGTTGCTTGCGGACTAAATGTTTTTGTTTTGATGGGAAGCCATGTTTTAAGTGTGGATGGGCGCCGCCATATTCCTCCAGACCATTATGGCGGCGGCCCCGAAACATGGCGGTTCTGTGAGCGGGGAAAGATGGCGGCGGGCGCGGAGAGAACGGTGTGAGCGCGGCTCGCTGCTACAGGCCGCAGTGGCGCAGCTCGCACTCAGAGGGGCGGAGAGACCGCATCAGCCCATTTCTTACTGCTTTTTACACCGAATGATTCACTGCGTTCAAATCCCTCACAATATCACAATTACCACGGATTAAAGTTATGTTTTACAATCGATATATTAGATTTTTGGTGTCAAGTTATGTTTTGCGTTTCAACGACTGCTGCCACTCAAACGGCTCATAACCGTTCATAACACTCGAAATACAACTGCGTTTTGCGCATTAATTTTTTACTATTCATGAACTTATTGACGGCAATTAAGAACTTTTTAAAAATGGCTTTTAGAAAATGCGGACCTTTAATTAACGACGTCAGTTTTCACTTCCAACGTCATAATACAAATTTAATTAAACGTTTTGGCTTTCTGTTAACGTTGTCCTTTTTAGGTTTTTGGTATTAGGTGATTATTTGTTTCGCCTGAAATATTTTAACGTTTAATATACAGTACTAATATAAATAATTTTATTAAATTGTTTCTATTGTTGTTTTCAAGGATTGGTAGCTTTAACTTGAGTGTGTGTTGGTCAATTATACAATATTAATAGGGTAAGATTTTGTCGTGTTTGCATATCACATTACATTTTTATGCAAATACATTTTTAAAATCCCAGTTGGGAAGTTTGGCGGTTCTTCGGTATCTGTTTGAATATGGTTCGGCGCATGCGCAGTAAATGAGAACTTAAGTTTGTGGTATGCGCTGTGCTACAACCACTTCAATGCATTGATTTTCCCCAATCCTGTATTTAACAATCATATTGGCCTTACATAGCCTTTTCTTCATCAACATGAAGAGCAAATGCACTAAATAACAATTGTGAGTAAATTCAACAGAGATTAAACATGATTGATATTAGATGTAGAAAGGAGGGAGGTGCTAGTCTTATTCAGTTGCTATGTCCTTTTTGCCTTTCAGGGAGAACTAAGGATCATACTAAATATGATATTCTTCATTGCATTGTTGTAGATGTTAAAATACATATTATGTGTATGTGCAATGCGATTTAATCAGTGCAGATCTTTTGAATTTTAGTGAATGGTTAAGTGTTTTTCTGAGTCAATGTAGAGTTTCCAGATCAAATGCAAGAATGGGAAGTTTGATTTTGTACCTAAAATAAAAACACAATAGTAAAAAAAAACAACAACACTTTGTCAGCTTGTAAATTGTATGGTAAAAGTAGCATCACTTAATAAATGTAACTGTAATAAAGAGAACAAGCATTTACTACATAAGAAAATTGTATATTTTAAAGTTTTTCTGAATGCCTTGAAAATGGTTCAGTGTGATGATTTTTAGATAACTTTGCAAGCTTGATTAAAAAAGTTAGTTTCATTTTTACAAATAAATACTTTGGTCCTAAAAGCTATAAATCCATGAATGATAAATTGTCCCCCAAGAAAGTAATAGTTTGAGATTTTATAATAACAGTTTTTTTTGAGGAGTACTTTATTTAACCGTTTTTATGTTAAACAGTAGTTTAATTGCATATTAAAGATGAAATTAAGACATAAAGATGAAATCTATTGTTGATTTATTATTATTTTTTTCAATTATAAAATGACTACCAAAATAAAATTATCTACACTGCACATAATATATAACCTTATAGTTTAACCTCTTTATTTAAATGAATTGGGGGGACATAAGAATTAATTCTACAGGCTGCTTAGCAACTTCCTTCTGTAACTCTGCTGGTTAAGAAAGCAAGCTGACGGTGATTCTTCTTGTGTCTTGTGCAGATGATAAGAAAGATGTTGATCATGAGACAGTGGTGGAGGAGCAGATCATCGGTGAAAACTCTCCTCCTGATTACTCAGAGTACATGACCGGCAAGAAGCTTCCCCCAGGTGGTATCCCTGGCATAGACCTGTCCGATCCCAAACAGCTGGCAGAGTTTGCCAGGTGACCATTCTGCTATTATTCTAGCTACTCTTTGTTCTGTAAAAATATATTTTGCTGCAATTGCAGCCTCAAGTGTGTTTTTAAATATAATGCCATATACTTTTGGGTAGTTCACCTATATTCTAAAAGCTTAGTATGGTTGCACAACCAAGTCAGCGCTCTGCCTAGAAGAGTCCTTGGAGTCATTGTCCTGCTGAAAGATGACCCCAGTTTGATTTCAAGAGCACTCTTGAACAGGATTGCACCTAGGATGTTTCTTTATATTGCTGCAGGAAATAAAGAAACCATTACATAATCGTGCTATTTTGTGGCAACTCTCTCCTAATTGTTCTGTTCAGGAAGTGTCCTGGTGATTCAGAACAGATTCTATATATGAACGGCCGTTTTGCGCATTGCCACACAAAGATTAGTGCCTCCACACAGATCTAGTAGACACATCTTTAGTTGTCGTGGTTGGACATCTGTGGAGCTTTATCTTTGTCACTGTTGTGCGCTTTTGTGAGTTCGATGCCACTGATGAACTCCAATCATTTTGTAGAAACAAAGGCTTTGAGGTGTTTAATTTTCTATATTTTAGCAAAGATTTCAAATGATCATCATTACGGGTCGTTGTGTGTGTGTGCACCTTACTGCTGAGATGGTGATTTTAAAGAGAAAGTAGAAGGGTTTACTGTTGCTTTTGAAGTTTTGTTAACGTTTAAAGGCATTGGGTTTTGGTTTGGTGGTTAATTAAATGTTCATGTTTTCATTCAAACAGAATGAAGCCCAGAAAAATAAAGGAAGACGACTCTCCAAGGACAATAGCTTGCCCCCACAAAGTGAGTTTATTATGGGATATATCTACCAATTTGTCACAATGTGCACTTCTTCTAAAATTAAATACCGGTATTAATCGTTCCAAAAAGTACAATTTAATTACCAGATTAAAATTTTGAGATAGTAGCTAAACCTTTTGAACTGTTCTTACTGTTTCAATGTATTTATTTATTTCTGTGGCGCCAGATTAGACAGAGTTTCTGATTCTATCCTGTTTTCAGTTTTATTCTTGTGCATGTTTTTAGATGTTAATTGTGCATGTTATTTTTGTTTTAGGGTTGCACAAAAATGTTTCGGGACAACTCTGCGATGAGAAAGCACTTGCACACCCACGGGCCACGGGTTCACGTTTGTGCAGAGTGCGGGAAAGCGTTTGTGGAGAGCTCCAAGCTAAAGAGACATCAGCTGGTTCACACTGGAGAAAAACCGTTCCAGGTAAGATCCGTTTGCTTTGTTACAAGTCACCAATGCTGCGTAGAGCTGAGATTTAAAGGTGTTCTGGTCTTCTCTACAGTGCACATTTGAGGGATGTGGAAAGCGCTTCTCTTTGGACTTTAACTTGCGCACTCATGTGCGAATTCACACTGGAGACAGACCATACGTTTGCCCCTTCGATGGCTGCAACAAGAAATTCGCTCAGTCCACCAACCTGAAGTCTCATATTTTGACACATGCTAAAGCTAAAAACAATCAGTGAGGGGGGGTCTCGCTGAAGAAAGTTTTCCCTAAAGACTCTTGTCTGACAACAGCTTCCTGCTCCGCTTCCCTCTTTATATGTCCTTTCTAGAACCATTATTTTCTAAAAGTATCTCCGCACATTTTGATGGGAATTGAAATGTGAACGAGGAACTGACACCAAACGATCCCTTCCACCTCTCATGGTGTAGACCTGAGTTAAATAACTTCCCGGTTATGAGAGTTTCTTCTTTTGAAGATGTGATTGTTCTTGTGGACCTTCTTTCACATACAAGATGCTCATGATCCTGAGCCCAAAGAAGCAAATTGTCCATCAGTGTGTCTGTTTCACCGGTTTACAAAGACTGCTTTTTAGATGTCTTCAAAGTGTGCATATTGTACACTTTTTAGAGTGTAGAGCTGTTGTGAATGTGTGTGTGGCTGGGTGTGCGAGTGTGTTGTCCCTGAGACTTAAAACCTGTGAATGATTTCTTCAAGGAGAATGAGATGTTGTTCAGCTGTTTTTCTTTTCTTTTTCTTTTTTTTGAAAGGGGGGGTGGGGGGTTCAATGTACATAAAGCTTTTCTTTGTGAGAGGTATCTCATTTTGTACACCTGTCCTGTACAAATGTTTTCAAATCATGTAGATAATAGAGATGTTGATTAGATGGTGTTTAACCAATTAAAACAATTTTATTCAGCTTCAGGAAGTACTGCTACATACACATGCCTTCTTTTGTAACACGGTAACAAACCTACTTCGTTTGTGAAAAGAAACTTTTCTTTCAGATTCTCTAATTTATTTAATGAGATGAAATAAAGCTAAACTCCTGTGCAGTTGCCCCCTTCATCTGGCTTTTTACACACAAACACAAAAAAACCCTAAAACAATTTTAAATAAAATGTATTCAGCAAAGACATCATTTTTGGACTGCACTTGAGCAAGGGGTCATACCAAAAAAAAAAAAAAATAGTTCACCTGGTGTTAAAGCTTTTCAGATCATTAGACACCTTGATCTCACAAATAGTTTTAACAGTGTTTAATGTTTAGTATCTCCCTGAGGTTCTATTCTAATAGTTTCTTTATACAACATTTTAATCAAAAGTCAGGCTGGATTCAGAACACACTACAAAAGAACTTTGCGAGGATTTGTGACATTAATATAGCTCTACAAAAAGCATAATGTTTATACAGAAACTGATGCATAATATTTGCCTCCGCTAATAAAGTATCATTATCCTTCTCAAATGAGTTTTAATTTGCTTGCTGCTTAGATAATGCCATTGAGATGTGTATTACCAGTTGAGCAGGGACAATTCTATTGGTGCAATCATTATTATAATGTTGCACATTTTTTTCTTTGGTTAATTCAATTACCAATGCTTCATTAGCATACATGTGATATACATTTAAAGAGCTGAAATTAACAGCAGGGAAAAAAAGCAGTATTGTGCAAAGTATCCATTATATCTGAATGTAACATCTGGACTATTGCCTCAGTGTAAAAATTTCTTTTGGAAGAACTTAAAATAAGAGAGATTTTTGTTTGGAAAAATTCTTCACTTGGTTAACATTTAAATGTCTATCATTTTAAAACCTTAAGCACAAGTACCAAAATCTCAATCCATGAAAGCAGAGAGAAGCTGTGGGTAATTGGGAGTTCCCCATCCCGTAACTGGATCCCATGATGGGGAGGCACAGAAACCCTTCCCTTCCACTTCATCATCTAGGCAACTCAAATGACATCCGTCCGTTATCTAACAAGCAAATGAACAGTTTGTTTAGGTCATTTACTCGCTTTCCTTAGGAAAAAAAAAGCTCTCAATTTCACTCAGAGTTAGTAAACGGTGATTCACACTCTTGTACAGCTCTATCATTTTTGGCAGTAGACCTTTGTCCTCTTAAAAACAACTGAATCCAGCTGAAAATTAAATGTGTTCTAGGCTAATTTGCAAACAAACTAATTACATATTTTTTTTTCTTGGGACAAATAAAGTGTCCCATCTGGACCTAAGAATCTATTATTAACATGAATAGAAACTTTGGAAGCTTGAGTGAAAAATTAATAGCGTCAAACACACTCACATCAAAAAGTCCTTTGCCTTTCAGTTTGTAGAGACGAGGGTTGATGAATCCTAGGGGCGGAAGCCCCTTGAGAAGACGTTGATCATTTATGAGGGACAGAATTCCACCCACCACTGGAGTTGAAGCCTTTGAACAAAACAAAACTATAAACACAGAAAAGCCGAAACACTTTACTGATTTTGTATTTTCTTCACAGGTTATTGTTGCTCTCAACTGTACAACAATTCCAAAACACTTTTTATTTGAACATTGTACATAATCACAAATATGAGCAGACTTATTAACAATGAACCTACCGATGTTCCAGAAATCCATGGAATGGGCACACGGTTGGAGACGACCCAATAGTTATCTGAGAGCGCTGCCATGTCTGGATAGGCTCTTCCAGAAGTGTTGAAGTACGTCTCAGGAGGAAGAGACTGAGTGTTGTTCAAATACCCCCCAACAGCATCAGCCTGTCAACAAACACACAGTATCTTGTACAAAAAGGTTCCAGCGAATGTATAATATCCATTTGATGGCATTAGTATTTGACGTTATTCAAAATATCCATTGTACACTGTGCAGCAGGTTTGTGGGTGCAAAAAGCCTTGATGATGCTAGAGGAGAATGGCTCAAGCTGAAAGAAAGGCAAATGTAAAAAAAAAAAAAAAAAACTTGACACAATCAAGGTACATGGAACATCTACGAACACCTATTATGTTGACCCTTGACACAGATTGGCTACAGCTCACCGGGTGCCACACTTCTAACCTTCACCAAATTGGACAGATAGTAGGGTTTTGGCATCAACAATATGAAAGCATGAATCAATCCTGCCTTGTTTCAATGGTTCAGGTTGGTTGTGGTGATGAAATGGTGTGTGTGTGTGTGTGGGGGGGGGGGGTATTTTCTTGGTACGATTGACTAACACGACAGCCAACCTAAGAATTGTTGCGGACCATATCCTTCTCTTTAGGACCTCAGTGTACCCATCTTCTGATTGCAACTTCCAGCAGGACATCATCTCAGACTGGTTTCATCTAATATGTTTTTGTTACTCTTGTAAGAATCAAGATTGGCACTGATTCTTACCTGATAATCTGGCATTGGAAAGATGTTACTAAAGCCACCTCCACTGATGTAGTCCGTGACTTCATTGCTGAGCTTGAAGGGGTTTTTGAACGACGTCCCTCCTACAGTCGTCACATAGGGACTAGGAAAGGAAGGGATTGATTTCAACAATCAACTTTGTTCAATAGAAAACAACTCTGTGAATTACAGTAATCTACCTGGATGCGGGAAAACTTGGCCTAAATGTATTACTTTGTTTGGTGAGGTGTCTACATCCTGCTCCACTGTCCCCTACAAAACAAATTTAAACGTTCAGTAAAATTGCATCAGGTTCAATAATAAAAACACTTGTAACTCATCAGTGAATATCTTACCAGAAGCAAACAGCATGGAAATGCCCCTGAGCCCAGCCTTCATGAATTCAGTGTTTATTCGGTTCATGTAGGCTTCAGAAAGGCTGTCCTCATCGTCTCCGTAGCTGATGGTGTGCACCCAGGGTAGGGCAGACATGTTGCTGAGCAACACCATCCACTGAAGGAACGGCTCCTGGGACTCATGACGACCTGCACAATCAACACACTCACCTTGGAGTCAAAAGTTTTACCACACTAGAGAAGAGTAACGTTCAAGGTCCAAAAAAACAGCTGATTTTATCTTTATTGTTCCAAAGCAAACCAGACCTATAGTGTGTTTTCATTCTTCTAATTTGTTTAATTTGATCTGAACCAAGAAGAACAACTAGTACATTGTCTGCAGATTTAGTCCTCATTCACACCACACTGAACACTCTTGTCTGCACCAGTTGAAAATACAGCCATGTGACATCATACAGGCCACTGATTGGTCACAATACCAACTTATTCTCCTACTTTCATTTTCTAGTTTATACATGTATATACATTTCGGTGTATTTACTTAGGATTAAAACAACATTGACTACTATTGAACATATTCATGAGGTAGTTTCATTTGTTGTACATGGGTATGAGCTTAAAACGATTAGAAATATAATGAAAACAGATATAAAGTTATGCTTTTGGAAAACAAGTGCCTCTACACTACATTTTCAGAACAATGCATCATACTTTGGTGGTTCAAGAGTTAACTTGGGAAAGACGGAAACCTGAATAACAATTTAAATCAATCCAAATCTAGCATAAATGGCGAACCTGGGTTAGTGAACACCCAAGTAGAAATGTTTGCTCCACTGCTCATGATGTACTCCACATCCAAACTGGCTTCAATGCCAGCCTTTCCTCGTCCCTGAGTGCCCACCACCCGCTCGACAGCAGACCTGTGTGTGAATCCTCCACCAAACAGACTCATGAACTCCGCCAGGTCAGCAGGGTGGTAGTACTGCTCCAAGAACTAATATCAGCAAAAAATATTTTCAGAAGAACATCTTGTGATTATGTTTGAAGTTAAACCAAAACTGCAGCAATACCTGTGCCACTGCCTGGCTATTGTTGCCAGAAGTGCCCACATCTTTTGCTGTAAGGTTGTACCGACTCCTGATAACTGCAGGAGTGACCCCCAGATGATAGCCTAATGCTGCCCGCCTCGCTCCCTCCCAGCCTTTGCTGATATTCTTGTCTTTTGGTGGAAACCGATGAACGCCACCAACTAAAATGTTAGAGAACAACAATTTGAACAAAAATTGGTGAAAATAAGTTTATATTTTTTATGAAACCGCAGTTACAGTGTTTGTTGTAGTCAGCAGTTAAGCTCACCAAAGTCAAGGTGCTGAAACACATCCTCATGGACAGAGTACAGTGTAGCGGACCTCAACAGAGTCTGAGAACCTTTGGAGTATCTCTGAAATTTTGCTCCTGGAAGTAATGCCTCTGCAACCCTAAGGAGACATGAGAAACAAAACCAAAATGGATAGACTTGGTATGCTTTGTCAAAAAAACAACAACAACAACTACAAAGCAAACAAATAGATTTAGTGGTCTGAGTGATCTGCTAAATAGATTGAAGTTATACTTACTGCACAGTCATGACACACTGAAGAAAGTCCTGAGTGACAACCGTATGACATTTATGAACCCCATGCCTCAGAAGCCACTGCTGAACCACTTTCAATGTTTCTTTCGAGGGCCTCACGAGGCTGGCTACTTCTTCCAAACTTAGATACTTCCCTAAAATGATCACGGGAAATGAGAATACAATTGGGAACATAATCAGTATTACCACAATTGAAAGACTTAATACCATATTGTTGTGAATCCGGGTCTGACAAATGGTTGAGTAACTCTTCAATCATGTTAACATTCTGCTGCTTTAGTGCAAAGGTGAGTTCCACTTCCTGTAGTGGTCCAACACGTCCAACTAGCCTCCAGTCCTCAGGCACACTGAAACCATGTGGAAAACGCAGTAAAATATGTTTTATTTGAGATTGATGATGTTGTACTTTAAGAAAGCAATTGATGGTAATGTGCTCTTACATGGTGTCTTGATCAGCCTCAAGCACCTCTCCTCTGACGAGGCAAAGTAAGCTCAGGACAACAACATGCCTGTCCAAACACAACACTGTCACTTTAAGAGTCCAAAACGGTCAAAATGAAGCAGTCATGTTCTTGAAGACCGGTAACAAATCAAGAAAACATTAAACCGAAATATATAGGTTAATATGAATACACAGTTAAATAAAAAGCTAGATGGAGAGCACTGGAGCACGTTTTGAGAGCTGTACGACCGAGCTGACTTCACAAGGTGAACTGCAGATTCAAGTACAAATAGTAGAAAACTATTTAACAATGTACGGTTTAACGTTGCAAAAAACCACCCACCTCATTATTTGTGTCCTTTTGTACCTCGAGAGTGATTTACACAACCACAACACTTGCATTTGAAAAAGAATGCGCAGATCATGTGACAGTCACGTGGTCTTTCCTCAGCTGACTTTATTTTGATTGCGGAAGTTCACAGTTCTACATAAATATTTATATTCTGTAATTATTAATGTAACTGCGGTGTTCAAATCAGAGGTATACCATTCAATCTGGAACATTATTAATTAGAACAATTGACTGAAATGAGATTTCTTTGGCTCATTTGAGCCCTTTATTTGACAATCTTTGTAGCCCATGACTATTTTATTTGGACGGTTGTCTGTAGGCAAACATACAAAAAAGATTTTGGCAAACAAGGGGCGGTATTATACTGTAAAAAATAAAAATAACAGTAAAACTGTCACACTGGAAATGAGTAGAAGGCAGCGAGAGAAGGGCATCTTAACAATATCAGTCACTGGGGCATATCATTTGTGCGGTGCAGATGCACAAATTAAGACTTTGAGTCCAGTATAACCCTTGTGTCTAGTAGTCTTTCCCTTTATTATTTCATCAAGTGTGAAAGTCCATGAAGTCCACAACATTAAGGAGTGCAATTTGGAACAGACTCAACTGTAAATTTAAAGGTAAAATGCTGTAGAAAGACCACATTTTACAAAACGTAAAGTTACAGAGCAAGACCTTATATATATAACATGTACAAACACATGAAAACATGATTTATTGCAGTCAAATGAACAAAATACTGTATTATCTCTAACAGAAGTAAGATGAATATTAGATTTTGGAAACACTTGAATTTGATGGGTTTTTACAGCAACAAAAATATCTTAATTAGACTAAAACTATTTAAATCTGTATAGTACAGGGTGTAATCCCCTAAAAAAACAACAATCACATGCAGATGCAGCTTTTTTTACCTTACAAAGTGGTTTCTTTAAACTGTGATATATATAACCATAACCTATATATAACTAAAGCTCTTTTGGGGTATTCACTGGTTCTTTGTGGTTTTTCATGTACTGTTGCACTTTGTTTATGTAAATAAACTGTTATGGTTTTATTGGTACTTTTAGAATTTTTTTTATTTATGTACATATTTGTTGATTGATTTGTATCAAGGGGTAAACGTATGGCACCAACACGTGATTTCAACAGCAGATGGCAGTGCGGGAGTATTAGTCGAAGTCAATCAAAATAGCATGAGACAAACATCTTTAAGATATATGTCTATTTCGATTTTTTAAATACCTAAACAAATTTAGTCTATAATAAAATAATTCTTAAACCAATCGAGACACATGCTTCGTTATTGATGAGCTGTAAAGTTCTGGTTTACTTTAGTGGGTTCAAGTAGCTCTAAATTCCAGCGACGGTCCACTTGTTGGGAATTGGCGCTTCCAGATGTTTCCGAAAGGGGGCGCTCACTGAATGCTGATCATTAGACAATCAGGCGCTCACGTTCGAGATATTAACACTATCTAAAGAGCAAAGGGGAGTTTCCAAAGTCATCAAGTCCATTCAACTTTACCATCTTCGGCCAGAGACCACTGAAAATGACTCCCAAGAAGACTGCCGCTACCTTCCTATGGTTGTCCTTTTGTTTTGGGAACGTTCTGGAGGCAGTGGTACTGGGACCCAAGCAGTTGTCCTCTGATAACGGGCTCCTCTCACATCTGGAGACGAGTGTACGGAACGACTCCACATCTGTTCATGTTCCGTCCTACATGATCGCGCTCTACCGGACACTATCTGAGCTGGACCGGCGGGGAGGTAACGGCAGCCTGACGCGCTCCAGGAGACATGCCAACACTGTCACCAGCTTCATGGACATGGGGCAAGGTAAGAGACAGACAGAGATGGATGGAGATAGATGGATGGGTGTGATGGAGAAATGCAGATGCTATGGCAATAATTCGTTCTGATTGTTGGCACAGTCAAAGGAATGCCTACTTGATAACCAACGACAGTCCTGATGTTACTTGGATGTAATAATATAATAAATAATGTCAATAATACATTTTATTTACCAACTTTTGTGTTTTTATAACATTATTTGTGTCAAATAATATTTTGGAATTTCAAAATAGTGATTGTATTTCAAAACTGAACATGACAAATGTAAAATTTAGACAAAATGAGTGCTGGCACTGCTGCTGTTGGACATTACATATACCTTTTGTAATTATGTTAATAGTTGAGATGTATACATTAAGTATTATTTTATATTGACATTTGGCTATATTAAATTTTGTCCTAAAATTGACAATTATTACATTTTTGAATGCAGCCTCTCCTGGCAATCGAAACCAGTTTTATATATAACTATAACAGCATTCTTTTGCATAATCTGTTGGCTGATGTAATGTAGTAATCATCGAGTTGTAATTGCAATTGTAAAACTGTCTTTACGACCAGAATCTGATTTTTAAAGCAATACAAACGTACCACCAAGAGCATAACTCAACTCCGCACTGGGCATTCTGCGCAACACTGTCTCATGAAAACAATGAAAATGTTGCACAACTCAAAACAAAGAAGAACAAGGCAAACTCCACTACATAACTTACAACAAACCTAAAAACACACAACAGTATCTGTAACCTCGATTTCCAATAACAGCAATTTCCACCAATCAGAACCCATTATGGTTCCAAATGGTCATCACAATGTGAATTATGATTCAAATACATTTATGAACATTCAAATAAAAGTGTAGGTTTTAGGGTTTTGCTTCATCTAAAGGAAATCAACATTTAATGTACATTATTTGTCTTTAATATGTATTAAAATAACAAAGTCTTTTTGTCAAAGCAACTCTTTTGCGTTTAACCAGCTCGATCATGCTTTGACCTGGATTGGGGTCTCGTGGACTTAAATGCTTAGTGCAAGGAAAACACAGGGAAAAGGTGCAGGTGTTGACCTCTCTAACCGAAAAATGTTCGTATTAAAACACTTACATGCCCACAGCTGCAGCACCTTTCCAGGAGATAGTGGACCACTCGATGTGTGGCTCATAAATGATTTCTTTTAATTCAACGGTAAATTTGAAACCTTTCATGAACTATATAAATTCGCAGAAATAAGCCAGTTATACCAAAAATAATAGCACACTATTCCTCAATAAGATTTGTGATTAGAAGAATATTCAATATAGTTACTAAGTTGAAAAGGTCAAAAATTCTGCTATAGTAAAAATGGTCCCCATCACCCCTTACGATAAGTGTTCAGTCCTAAATCCTTTTATCAGAATATTATACCATTGTGATTATGTATAATGTGTACATAGCAATAGACCATTTTGCACCAATAATATTTTTGACATAACATAATGCAAAAAAGAAACATGATGTCAAATGTCTCGGATTTCCAACATCTGTGATGAATAAAACTTCAGCAGCACCTTGAGCTAAAGTCTGTAAAACCAAGCGTGCGCTCTCTCTCCCTGGCTCCAGGTGTTGCTGATAAAGAGAGAGAAACATTTTAATTTAAAGCTGATGCTCAAATTAAGATTGTCACGTAAAAATGACTGAATATGTGAATGTAAGCCCTGCTCGAAGCTAAAACTACATTCAGTTATTTCTTGCTATTTGGTGAAACTTGTGGATTGACAGAACTGTTATTACATTTGAGGGCAGAACCTTTGAATGATAACTAGTTCCTAATGCCACATATGTTTCAGGACATATTGATGGTAACAATTTGCATTGGAAGCATTGAATCAATTCCACATTTTGAGAACATTTTTAGTTTGATCTTTGAGAGCTCTTAAACATAAAACATGGGTGTCACTTTATTTTAAAATACCTGGATTTGTGAGTAAATGTATAATGCACAGCCAATTCAGCCTTCAGGAATAAACTCACTGGTCGTCATTCATGAGCACTAAATTACAAACTCTAATCAGAGTTCTCTTTCACAATAACGCCTACACCAGAAATGCATACTGCCTGTATAAAAAATGCGTAATTAAACATAGCTCTCCCAGTAAAGAATGCCCGTCTGCCAGTGTAAACAAAAATGCAAGAAATTCTGAACAGAGATAATGCAGAGATTTGGCCAAATATATAATTAAATTAGTCGTCTGAAGCCATGAGTACTGTAATACTTAAGGAACAGGAAGTCCCTGACTCCCTCTGCTAATTATTATGTCATTGTTTAGTCTGGCAAGTGGATATTAACTTAGAGGAGGATGCTTCACTCTATATTCTTCTCTTTTGTTCACCTTTCATTTTCATGGAATCCCAGAGAGCTGCTAAATGCACATTGCTTTTATTTCAAACACCTCTTTTGGATGGTTCCTGGCTCTAGAGGTCTTTCATGAACATCTCTCCTGGTACACATTCCATGCTCCCCAAATACCCTTTAGCCACTAGGCTAATTAACAATATGGTAAACGACTGAAATGGAAATGGACAAATACTTTTTGTTATTTGAACCCAATTCTTTAGGCAAGAAATAGCATAAAATCTTAAGAGACGACACTAATTAAAACGTTAACAATGGACGCCCAGTCCTGGTTCAAGGTGGCCCCAAAACAGAGGCCCACATTGGCTTCAGATGTTGCTTAATATTTAGATATACTCTTGAATCACTCAATGTTTTAATTTATTATGTCCTCCCAAGGACACACAGGGGAAGACGAAGGGCTTCTCATAGAGCTGAGCATTTCCAATGTCCTGCCAAACCTTCTTCTCACTCAATCAGAGTAATTATCAGCTGCTGCCAAAGCCTCTGACAGGTCAGCCAAGTGCTCTCCACCTGGTCTGTGAGAACAAACTGCACCTCATGCTTGGAGAAATAATTCAGGCCGTAGAATGTTATTCTCATTTTGTAGATTTACGGACACTGAAGGGGGAAAGCATCTTTCTATTTTATCTTGTCCATCTTGTTCGAGCTTGTAGCATAAATAAAAGGTCCTTCAAATGTTCACTGCTAATCCATCTTTCTCTCATTTCAGATGAGCCTTCTTCCACCAGAACGTTCCACCACAAGTACATATTCGATCTGTCTGGTTTTTCCCGAATGGATGAACTTGTGGAAGCTGAGCTTCGTGTTCTGAGAAGGCCACCGCAGGATCTTTTAAGTTTAATCTCCAACAGTGGAAGCCTCTACCAACTTCTTCTTCACTCCTGCTCTCAACCAGAATCTTCTCAACCTTTGCTCCTCACCTCAAAAACGATTGACCTTTTGGATGCCTCCTCAGCCACATGGGATGTGTTTGATGTTGGTGCAAGTGTGAGGGCACACCTCAAGTTTCTCAGGACTGTGGGCAGAAGCAAGTTCTTGTGCTTTAGCATATCTGCTGTTTCTGATTCAAACAACGAGGCTGTGCATCCCAGCATTTTTGGTCTGAGCCTGGAGGACCAGCAGACCCATGAAAGAGCCTTTCTGGTTGCTTTCTCTCAAGCTCGAAGGAAGGAGAACCTCTTTAGGGAGATTCGTGATAAGATGAGGACCATGAAAAGTCGTAGATTTCATAATCCTGCTCTGGACCCTAACGTCAGAAGTCATCCGAGGCATCGACGGAGGAGACGGACAGCATTAGCAGGTCGTTCTGGTGTAGGAACTCCTACTCCTGGAGCCAGCATTGGAGGAAAAGGAGGTGGCAGGCGTAGGACACGTTGTAGCCGGAAGGCCCTTCATGTGAACTTCAAAGAACTTGGTTGGGACGACTGGATTATTGCACCTCTAGATTATGAAGCTTATCACTGTGAGGGCTTGTGTGACTTCCCACTGCGTTCACACTTGGAACCAACCAACCACGCAATCATCCAGACTCTTATGAACTCCATGGACCCAGAGTCCACTCCACCGAGCTGCTGCGTCCCTTCTAAACTCAGCCCCATAAGCATCCTGTACATAGACTCTGGGAATAATGTGGTTTACAAACAGTATGAGGACATGGTGGTTGAGAGCTGTGGGTGCAGGTAGCAATGTGAGTGAGGGGTGAGTGGCCCCTGGGAACCAGACGGAAGCCTCACACACTGAGGCCAGGCACATGCATTGTGGGTAACAAAGCAGTCAGTGCTGGCATAAATGACAATGAACATGTGTGTGTGTTCAGATGCTGATAAGATATTGAGTGTTTTAAAGGAATGATGTGCTGAACAAATCGAAATCCCCCTGCAGCACAATAAACAACCTTAAGCTTTCCTTTTGTGAATGCAATGCTGAAATGGCTTCGAAGGGCTTTTGCACAGAGCCATGCTTAACTGCAAAACTTATTTAGTTTTCCTTATGGATCCGGAGGCTTATAATTTCATGCAGATTCTAAAGGGTTCAAGTTAAATTGGAAAGAACTGTTGAAAAAGTGAGGAAAAGTTACTTTACACGAGATAAAAGTTTGAAGGAAAACAGAAGAAAGCTTTATAGCAACTAAACGCTTTACCCTAGCAACCAAATCAGCAGCTATATAAATCAGCTTCAGAAAATGCTAGTGACCTGGGACTTGGTAAATGTCACTCTTAAAGAGAAGGGTAACGTTTAATGACATCATTGATTTCTCCTTAGCAACCAGATTCAACAGATCTACAGCTCAACTCAGGAAAATCATTAATTAATGGGGTAAAGTGTATAGCACTCGAGCCACAATTTAAAAAATTGTTTTAATGGCACTTTTACAGGCCAACAATAAAGTTTGTGTGCAATCTTCATCCATTTAATGCGTTCCATGCAGAGATTCTTGGACATCGTCACTTAAGTTAATATTTCATGACACCAAATGTAATTCCCCTTTGAAAAACCAAGACTTGTATTATACAAGCAGTCCCTGCACCATCAGAACAATGGTGGGAGCAAACCTAACTGGAATAGAACAGCTTTATGGGATGCCATTGCAAGTTCAAAGAGATAAAGATGCATGAAGTGGCTGTTTTTTGCGAAGACCGGGAGGTTATCAGCTTAAACGCTGCATGGTTTACTTCAGTTGTGTCTCGCTATTTGACAAAAGTGAAAAGCCTAAAGAGACATTTAGTAGAGAAGGGGCTTCCATTCAGCTTGCCAAGAGCTCTCTGAGAAATGAATGCAAAGCCTGCGGGATTGTCACGGTTCAGCAGAGAGGGTCTGGCACCCCTGGAATATATATGGAATATGCAGCGCTTAGTAATGTTAACTTACCCTCAAGAACATCTGTTTTACTTCACTGTGAGCTCCTGAAATATATGTTGCTATAAAGGAAAAAAAAAGTTTTAGAATAATTACGTACATTTATTTTTAAGATCGAAACAAAACAAAAATAGAAGCATTATTATTATTTCAGTAATGCTTTTAGTGTTATACAGCAAATTTGACCTGGTGCAAAAAAGGGAGACTGTCTTTTTTACTGTAAATAAACTGTATATGAACTGTTAGATATGGAAGTGTACATAATTAAATTGTAAATTGTGCATCATTTAGAGTTTGTTTTTGTTGTTCAATCTGCAAAATTATATATATATATAAAATTGAAATGTACAAATAAAAAAGAAAACTGCATAATTCCGTATTTTATACAATTGTGATGATTTATCAAGTAGAAGTACATCATACATTTAGAGTTATGTGTATATATATATATATATATATATATAATTATTCTAAAAGTGAGAAAAAAGAAAGAAACAAGATCAGATTAAATATACTGATAGAAATGTAACGAGCAAGGCCTTTTAAACAATATAAAACCTTGAAGACAGAAGGAAAAGTGAAAAAAGCATTATTGATAGCAACTAAACATTTTACCTAGCAACCAAATCAGCAGATCAATATCAGCTTCAGAAAATAAAGCTTGGTATTCATCACTCGAAATGAGAAGGGTAAACTTTAATAACATCATTGATTCCTCCATAGCAACCAGATTGTTTACCCCAGTAACCAAATAAAAGTACAAAGGTAAAAAAAAAAAATCTTTCTACACTTCATTTGATTGTGATATTTCCATACAAGAAAAAAGGATGAATTTGATCAGAAATCAAAACATTTTTTTACTAAAATGTGCCTTCATCTTCTGTGTAGGTTCGGTAATTCACTTTTACGATGAATATGTTATTTACATTACCTTTAAATTGAATGAAATGAACGCAAACATAGAAGGCTGGGAAAAATGATTATGTTTGAAGAAAATTTCAGGCAGCACTTAGAGGCTTTCTCATCCCAACCCCTCATTTCCAGATGAAACCGAACCCTCTGTGACTGTCTGACTCACCCACGGTTCCGGAATCATTATTGGGTTTGTGTTTTGTCTCATTTTTAAGCCAGCAAGCATTCAGGAAGTATCCTGGTCACTGTGAATTCCATGGGACCCAGGGTGAAGAGAGGGATTCTGTATTGTCCAGCACAGGTAGGGAGCCATGGTGCTTTATATGGAGATCTCCAGGAAACATCCCTCGATGTGAGTGGATAAGAAGAATGTGTGTGCTCCGATCCATGATGCAAGAGTGGATTTATGAGACCCGGGACTGGACACTTCATTAGCAATATTGTGATGGACATTAAAAAAGCAGTAATGCTCCAATTTAAAGATTTACTATGGAGGTAAATGGGTGACCTTTCACCAAGTCGATGGTTTTAATAACAATTGACCCTGGAATATTTGGAAAAGTGCCCATGACAAGAGGGACCAAAGATCTTTTTATACAACCGTGTTTCTTTTTTTTATTGAATCATGTCGCAGACACAACTGAGAAACTGAGACCAAAATAAAAAATTCCCACAGTGTCCAGACTTTGACATCAGTCCAGACATCTTCCTAAGAGCCTCTTTGGACCAGAGAAAATCTCATTCAGGTCAAAATGTTGATAGATGTTTTAAAGAGGAGGAAATGATGAGGCTGTCATCCAAACATTTTCCTGGGACAAATAGTCAGATCCTGAACGCACCACTGGCCTCATTCTTTCATTTATAGACACTTAATAGTGGGAACTGTAAAACTTGATATTCCCATTAAGTTTTTGAATCGATTTCTTCTCTTTAAATCCAGTTGTTGTGACAGGTTTAGGACTTTGAACCCAAGTTTATAAGCTTTTCAAAAAATGAATAGAATAGTAGTCCAAATACTTCTGTTTAATAGAGTTTTCTAGTGGCAGTTTGTTTTACTTGGATTAAACCTTCATTTAAGGCAAATCAAATGCAGAGTTAGAGTGAAAAAAAGAAGCATTTGCCCCCTTGCTGATTATAAATGTTTGCCTACATACATAGAAACAATTACTCTAGAAATGGATTGGATTTAAAGAGTTCTAAAAATCCATTTGAAAAAGCTCTTATATGGTTAAAATAAGTACTTTAACCCCTGACAAAACATGGCTTGAAACAACCCTTGACAAAACATGGGATAATGTCTCGTCTGTATGCATGTATGTATGCGTGCATGCATTTTTTACATTTATTTAAAGGTTTTCACATTGAAATAGAACAAACCCCGGTGACAGTTGAATAAATAAAATTGAAGACAAAAACAAATAAATACACATCCAATATACTGTAAAAAAACAGACTGTAAAAATGGACGACGTGACACCGCCTACTGCCATTGGGCTAATATGAGGCAACCACGGAGCTGGCATGGATGCTGCCATTGAAAGGTGCACATGAGATATATATTCTTGTCAAACTGATCAGTTTCATGTGTCACCTTTGAAGCATTGGACTTTATTAAAAAACAACAAGAAAACTTTCTTCTTTTGCATCTCACTTAGCTTAAATCACACAAGTACAGTGTTATACTCTGATGTTAGAGTAAAATCACATTGAAATCATTTAATTCCGAATTGAATAAACATGGGCCAGGCGTAGGGGACATATTTCTCTCTCTCTAAATTACACAATCTGTGAAAAATCTTTAGTATTCCCATGAGAACAGTAATGTGGGAAGGGATACATTGCTTGCTTTTCAGTTTGTGTCACCACAGGAGAATGTGGGACCGCAATAATAGATATGAAGCGGCAACAAGTTGACTGCTGCAATATTAAAAATCTTTTGTTGCGGAAATCTTGGCCAAGAAATGTTTGGATTATTGAAGTAAACTGATCACAAAGAAAGACTGATTTCAACTTTGACCCCGAATCAGAGAAAAATCAGATGATGTTTTGTTGGTAGAAAATTGAGTGAGAAGTGAGCAAAGGGCATCTATTGTGATGTCAAAAGAACTTTACAAAGACCAGGGGAAAAGAAAGTGATCTATTGCAGATGATATTTAGCAGGAAAATAGCAGAATATCTCTGGAATGATTCTTCATCGCCACACGAGAACTCATATGAGACATAAAACAGTAAAGCTTGTTTGCTTTACTACAATTCAATCCAATTCCTTCAGTGAAATAGTCCTGCCTCCTGGTTTAAATCAAGAATAAACTAATTAAGGGGCTTCGTCGTTCGCTTTGAGAAGCATGGAAAGAAAGATTAAAGAGACCTGGGCTTACTCATGATGTCTGAGATCAACTGGAAATATTTACATTGCATTTGTAGCCACCCGGAAATAAGAAAAATCACCATCATTGCTGTCATACAGGAGGCCTTGGCACTCCGATACATGGATTTCAACCTAAATGAGCAAGTGGATGTTGATCGGGCACAAGCCAAGTCTTGTTGGGTATCTGAAGGGTCTTGAAGTCATTAAAATTACATTTTCATTATCCTTGGACTACATTGTGAAAACGAATGCGTCCCATTAAAGAGCCCCTATTACAGGTTTGAAAAGTTCATTGTTTAGTTGTGGGATTAACCCTTAGAAGTCCTGGGCTTTTTTGGGCGCTTTTTACTTCTTCACAGTCACTTTTAAAACAATGTTTGTGGCAACACTTGATTTCATTTTTTAGTACAACCCCAGCTTTTTTTTGTACAACTATTCTTCAATCCTGAAATTTTACAAAAAATACAATTGCCAGTATTAAATTGTATTTTTTTTCCCTGCAAAATGTCAAACATAATAAAAATATGTTTTACAAAATAAAAACCAGTTTCAGGAAGAGCTAGAGAGATCCGATTGCCCCCAAGTTTGTTGATCTATTCAGATGCTTAATTTTTCAGGACTGACATTTTTGATGAACTCTAGGGGAAAAGCCTCAACAAAACTGGACCATGTAAGAAATCCGTTTAATAGTCAAAGAAATTCTCAACGTTCACAATGACTCATTAGCTCCTCTTAAAAAAAAGGATTATTTTTTCTGTCCTTTTTTTCTTTATACATAGTTTTATAACAAGAAGAAAAGCAGGTAGAGAGAAGGAGATGGTTGGGTTCAGGATTCGTACTTGCCGCATTGTCCACTACACCCCTGAGCCGGGCCTGTATTATATTTGAATCATAATATAAAAATAAATTTCCAAATATGTGTAGCGAACCTTTAAATTCGAGAATATATGAACAAGTTCCATTGAACCCCTCGGTAAAACACAAGAGTCTTGATGTTTCAGAACATTAACTGAGGTGGTTAGAGGACTGAATAATATTATGGCTCCCCGGGCTGCTGAGGTAAACTGTCAAAATATTTCACATGGTAACCCCCAGGAAATCAAGCAAGCAGAGAACAAAACGACAGCCGCGTTCTCTTCTAAGCGGTCTCTCATCGGCTTTACTCTTCACCATAAAGAAAGCTCAGGGGATGTGTCAGGAGCCAAGATGGGGCCCAAACAGATCTCAGGTTAAGAGAATACCAGCTTCACAGGTAAAACACTATTCCAGAGGCCAACCACTGGTGTCTGGAAAATAGAAATAATACAGAGCAAATGTTGCACTCAATGCAGCGAAAAGATGCATAATTTTCTGGGTTAAACTAGACTTGGCGTGAGATACTTTTGTGGTTCTATGAGGTTCAAGGTCACTGCTGACAGCAGAAAACCCAACCCCTGCATTTCCCTGCATACAATGTTTCTAAAAGCAAAAGATACATTTGTTAAAATTGAAATAAAATATTTCAAGACATTAAACCAAGGAGAAAAGAGCACATCACATTGTAATTTTCCTCAAATACGTTAGTCGACAGGAGTTTAATACACAGTAAATCGCTGTCTTATTGTAGTTACAATGTTTTCTAAGTTTCACCAGAGTAAAGTTAACCCTTAAAAGTCTCTGTAGGTACCGCTGCATGTGCCAATCAAACTGGCTCTTTTGAATTTAGTAGGAATGACGTGTCCCACCCATTGTTTAATTTTAGATTAGATTTTTTGTTTAAAACGAACATTACAAGAGTTATGACAGATAATTTGTGAAAAATGCGAGACTGTCTTTTAGTTTCATTTTACAGACCTCAAGTCGTTGGTTAAAGAAAAAGTACAAGACCTGTGATATGGCTTGTATTTTTCAAAGTTCTTGTGCAAACAAAAAGAAAAGTGGTGAAAAAGTGTTTGCAGCAGTGTATAAAGTTTAGGAGAGTTTTTTTTTTTTTTTAAATACAATACAATATCAAGCACTGCCACAAAAAGGCTCCAGACCTCTAAGGATTAATTATTTAATTCTGATTGAATTGACCCTTTATATGTGTTAAAGAAGAATGTTTAACAAAAAAAAAAAAAAACACCAGCACCTCATCTTGCTATACTGTCTAAAATATTTATGGCATTTATTGTTCTTTTTTAATCATAATAGTAAATTACATTTACCGGTACTCAAAATTCTCTCTTAACCATCATTTTTTTTTTTTTACAATTTTACTTTTTTTTTGTACATCCCTTGACAGAATATTAAGTCGATACTAGGGCACATATTATAACTAATCATTGATCAGTCACATGAAACAAGATTTTTTATTTTTATATAATGAATACATTGTTATTTAGGATCAAATTTTAAAAGAATCTGGATGTTTCCATGTTTCCTCAAGACACCCCCCTGCAAAACTGTCACTAGTGGTAATTATAAAGTATATTGGAAAAAAATGGAAGGTAACATACAGGCTTTTCACACTTTACTTAACTCAGATTTAATCATCATTCTTGTACTTTGCTCGTTTGTTTGTTTGTTTCTTTCTTTTTTCTTGTGGTCATTAATTTGCATTTGTCCAACACATAACACTTAAAACAGTGGATGTTTTAAATGCCGTGACAATAAAAAAATTGACACAGCAAATATGCAAATAAGAACATTAACACGATGTTTAGGAGTGTGCTGTGTGAAACGTCTGTTAATCAATACCCGGGATTGACTAGGTTTAGTATAAGCAGTGTGAAACGTGATTACAGATAACCCAGGATTTTGTTTTTCCAGGGTTTAGGATGACCCAGGGTAACAAATATCAAGTGTGAAAAGCCCTATGTTAAATGGGCCAGGTATAAATATTAAAATATTAATACAAAATATTAATCTGTTTGTCAAAGTCTCAGATGTTGAAGGAGCCACTCTGCCGTCATTTTACCCACTTCCTCTCCAGAATCCAGGACAAAAGCATGGCGGAAGCCTCTCTCACACAAGAGAATGTTTCCCTCAGGAAAATCCTTCCTGATATCGTGGTAATACTGAACGGGGCACCAGTGGTCCTTGCGTCCATAGTAAAAAAAGATCTGATCAAAGAAACAAAAGAGAAAATCAGCCAATGATAGACTACGATCACGAACATTTGTTAAGAGATCAGCAGCTTTGCTCATCCCACATTTTTAATTTTCAGGGCACAATAGCAACAAAAGTACAAGTTGATTTAGGATCCCAGTCAGTTCATTTAGGATCGTTCAACACCCTTCAGTTAATATCATCTTGATCCTTCACAGCACACCTTGAGATGCTAGAAATTATCAACATGATGACAAGCATTAAAGCATATAAATTATTGAAGAAAAAGTATAAAATATACAAAAAGTTACCATATATAACTTCAATTCATGCATATCATGAATATCAAGAAATTTTGTCACACCGAATAAACATTTCAGCCGTTAGTTCACTAGATTTTGATGATTTTGGCTCATAAACTTAAATATTTTATGTTTCAAATTCTTTTTAAGGGTCAATAAGCCACTCAATCAAGTCTGCCCACTGACTTGATTCATGCCTCACCACTTTGATGCAGTAAAGCATGCAAAAGGAGGCCCAACTAAGTGTTGAACGCAATAAAATGTGCATAATTTCCAGAAAACGGACACTTCTGATATATAATATGAATAATGCATATGATAAGTTTAAAGAGGATGTTTTTTGTGCCATTGAGCCTAATTTACATGATATTTGTGTCCGAATGTCCAAATTTCTAGGAATAAATGTGGAAATATTTCACTCTAGAGTGGTATGGTGACCCAGAGGGAAGAGCTGCTGCAGTAGTTGCCTTACAATTAAGTTTTCTCCACTTTTTTTAAAAGCGCAGATAAAATACCTTCAGTATTGTAATATTTCCTTTTAGCTTCGTACCCGAGTGAAGTTTGGAATCTGCAGCGGTTTTCTAATTCTGGAAAAAGGGGTTCTTGTCCAGGGTACGTGTACCCCAGCAATTCACTCAAAGTGAATTGGCCAAAAAAAAAATAATAATAATAATAAATATTTAAAAAAAATAAAATAAAAATGGCCAAATAGAAGAACAAAAACATTCACATTTATTTTAGCTTTTAAAACCCCAATAGTAGAATAAACTCATCATAAAAATGTGAAATAAACCTAAATCATAAACTTGTATATTGCTATTTCATCTCCATGCAACCATTCTGGTTTAATTTAGGTAATCATCATCAAATAATCAATTCATCATATGCCAGAAATCCATAATTAATAAATCACGGAGAGAATCTGTAACAAAGACCGAGCTCACACAATCCCTTAGAGAGGAGCCAAGCGGGAGCACAACCAAGATGGTGTTACAGTCAAACCAAAATATAAGAAATATTGACTTCAAACCAGACCCGTCCAACAGGTCCCTTCAGACAGCATTGTGAACACTTGAAGGGTACTTCCTTCAGTCCTGAAGCCATAAACCTTGCTTGCGAAGCCAATATCATCAGAGCGAGAGCAAAACCCACCCGTGCTGATTCCTTAAGGCTATTTATTGGTGAGATCTGGAGAGCTGAACACAATAGAAAGATCACATTCTCTTGTCAACTGCTTTGCATGATTGCTCTGACAAACTGCATAATGTTTGGCCTTTGCCGACAGTACCAGTTAATCGTGATGAATTCTACATATGTCGGACTGATCGATTTCACCACAGCTCATAAATCTCGCCGAGGAGTCAGATGCATGTGGTTTAAGGCTGAGAGAGGGGGGGTTAAACATATGACCTCCTGTCTTCACCTTCAGCTTTATCGGAAGTAGATTATTCTAGCATTGCTATTGGCAAGCCACAGATCGACTGGGAAGATGATACTAGCAAAGGAAAACCACCTACTCTGAGACAAGCCGACAATGGGTGTTTAATAGAAGGACCGGGGGAAAAGCTTCCTTTCTCTCTGGAATCCTGTGAAGGCGTGCCCAGATGAGACTAGAAGAATATGCCCATAAGCGATCACATCGATTATCTGAAAGCTGCACATCATGGCTCAGGTCATTCAAAAAAATGAAGAATATTTCCAAAGCTTTTCCATTTAAGTAACAGAGTATTTTTTGCTTAGATTGCCATTTACCCAAAGTGATAAATTCAGACGTAGATAAATTCTGTCCACAGTTTTACATGCTGTTTTATTTAAATAACTTTTAATTCATTTGAAAACGCTGAAATACATACAACATTACAGTACTGACAATTAATAACTTGAGAAATGGCCAAAAATAAAGTGCCATAGCGTTAACAGTGCAGCATATTTGCACGCTCCATGCCTGGCAAACAAATTCCCTCCTTCCTCCTTCCTTTGGTGACTTCTATAAGCAATGAATTGAAGTGGCCAAAATATCTTGTGAATGAACAGCCCAACCAACAAGCCATTCAGACTCAACATGTGATTGTGACTAACAAAATTTGGAACTCCTTTCCAAAACAATCTTGATGAATTTGAGTAAACATATTTTCATTAGCACAAAAGTGATTTTTTTTTGTTCAAAACTTTCATAGTCCCCTTAAAAGCATAGAAACATAACAATTTCAAATCTAGATTTATTTTAAAATATATATATTTTTCCCAAAACGCTATAACTATGGCCATTGTTTTAAACAAAACACTACAAATCCATTTAATCAAAATAAATATTTATTTCTTTTTAAATGAAACCGCTCGAAATACAAACAACATCAGTATTGAATCAAGTGTCTGGTTCCAGAATAGATCAGTAAAACAGTATCAGAACCCATCCACAGATATTGGAAAAGAAGTTCTCCTATTTCCCTCACAATTAGCTCCTTGCATCAGACCCCCGACCACAATTTGTCATGCGAGTTGTTTTCAAAACCAAAACATTGACTAAATCAGGCTGTGATTTGGTTCCTCTAATTATTAACACCAGAAGTAAATGTTTCAGACAACAAATTGTTCCATCCACCATCAGCACCTCAAGTTAATTTTCTGTAAAGTTGGTTTTATTGCCATCCTCTCCCTTTCTGTCGTTTAAACATGCTCATTAACATTTCAAATGCATGTAAATGAATGGGGGGTGAGGGAATTGTGCTCATTTTTACATTCATTGGGAGAACTCAAACGTCTGAAATTTTTTGAACATGCACACAAATCCGCAACTCTGGCTAAAATAGCCACACACGTTTTTAAGAGCTGTTCTATTTCTTTTTTTATGATGAGAGAGTGACTTACATTTTTGAATGAAAATTCGCCATTTCATCTTACAGCTAAAATAAAAGCGGTGTTTCAAGTTTTTAAAACGGCCCAAACAGCGTGAGCGATATTACCTTGCTGAGATGTTGGCGTATGGTAGAGGTGTCTCTTTCCAACACCAGTTTCATTTCTTGGCTTGCCATGTACATTGCATTGGCTGTAGAGAGAGAGAGAGAGAGAGAGAGAGAGAGAGAGAGACAAGCAAATCGATCACAAATGACATCAATCACAGAACGAAGAGTATGAAAATTAAAAACACAATGTCACATGATCAAGTGCTAGAGCTTACGTAAGTTTTAATGTACACTACAGAACATAATGGTTTCATGGTTTTAACGGTGCACAGTAGAATCCCAGTTTAATGGTTAAACCGATGCTGAGATTATGAACCCCTTTGTGAGCTAAAGGGTCAGCTTAAAGATGCACGATACGGTTCCTCATCTGGACATTTTGCGTTGAAATGACTGTTCACCACACACCTGCATATGGAAAAATTCTTCCAAATGCTGTTTTCCCGTGAGTGAAAAGGAAGTGTGGGCATGATCACACATCCGCACTGCTCAAACGCTTTCATGTTAATCAAGGCCTGTGTACTACATCATCCACCACTCTTCCCATAATTTATATAGGGTAGAGTGGGGGAAAAAGTCGAATAATCAACTTCACCTTTTTCTCAGACAGGAATAACAGAAACAATTTTTTAATATATTTTAAAAAGATGCCATGCTTCATCTGCAAACTCATTCGTCATGTTTGATCCTTGAGACTCGGGAGTTCAGTTCTGGAATATGTTTTTCAAGAGGAAGGAAGGAAACTGAGTGAAAGCTTTCTCATTTCGTATTTAAGAAACAAAAGCCACTTTAAAACACTCAGAACATGTCTGATATCAAGAGATGAGGACTTTGGAACAAGTTGAAACCATCTAAATCAGATGTAACATCTGCAACTGTGATAAATTCACACATTTACAGATTAAACGAGAATGACTAGAAATTAGGGAGATGACCGCAGAGGTAGAATGTTTCCTCTATTTCCAGCATCAGGCTTCCGAGACTTGTGTTTGGATTAGCCACTGTTTGCTTCTACGTAAATGTTAATGACATGTATGCTTTCCTGTTGCATCTTGATGTGTGCTAAAGGAAGACAAACAAATATTTACTTTGGAACATAATGAGCTCATAGAAGACTCACGAAAGCATCTAGAAATATTGACACATCAAAGAACATCTCAGTGAGGTAAACAGGAAGATGATTTGGAGAACCAGTAACAGTAGAGAAAACTTGATGCATTTACCCAGAGTAATGTACTAATCATGACAGAGAAAGGTCCCAACCATTTATTAAAGGGCCATATTATGCAAAATCAACTTTTCTGACATTCTTACCATCTTTTAGTGTTATTCCCTCATCAAAAACACACCTCAAGTGTCATTCATAATCTTTCATGCCTCATTGCGTAAACCTTTATTCCTTTTCTGTGAGCTGAAAATGGCTTGATGTTCCTTGCAATGCCCATAGTTCTTAGCTCCGCCCACTGACCAATCAGATTAACCACTAGTGCAGCTCATCTCTATGCAGATCGGGTGCAATGGCTGACCTGGAAGTTCTGAAGAACAATTCCCCATTGAGGGGAATTATAATATATATATATATATATATTATAATATATAGGATTATAAAAAACAATTCTGTAATAATGGGCTTTAATCTGTCATAAGAAAAAATATCTTAAAACATGTATCATGCAGACAATCGAAAATGACTGAAGGATTAGGGGAAAAGGTGAGAAAAAACAAAGAAAAACAGGAAAAACAGAGATGGCTGTGCCAGTCTTGGACCAGTGATACCCTGTTTTATATCACTTATCTCCAGGGGGGCATCGTGCTGGAGGCTTTGGCAGGGCACAACATTCCAGTCAATTTTACACATCCTCACACATGCATCTGGTTAAAAACCGACTGCAGTGGTAGAAAAGAGGCATTTGGGCACTTGCAGATACTTCAACATCTACTTAATGTCCTTGGTGCTCTGGTTTGGCACAGCTAAAAAAGTAAATATTATAAAGTATTTATCCCTTTGTTTCCCTTTTTATGCAAAAAGTACTCAACAAAAGTTTATCACATCATAACATGCACAGAATCGTTCAAATAAGCCAAATTTAACTATAACAAATTTAAGGTTTCTTAAAAACAAAGAAACCTATGAATGGTAAAAGTGTGCAATAATAATAATAAAATAAAAAAAAAATGTAAAAAACACTAAGCCCCACAAACAAATAAAAGCTTTTAAATGTTTCATTCTGTTCAAGGTCTAGTGGGGAACAAAAAGTTCTGTTCCTACTCTGTGTCCTATGCACCTCCATCCCTTGCATTTAGGCTATTTCTTGAAAAAAAAAACAAAAAAAACTATTTACTCCTTGTTACTGGCATGAGTGGCATGAAAAAGACACTTTAAATTACGTCTTAAATTACCATCTTTAAAGTTTCTCCAGCATTTGAATTGACTAAGTCACAATGTGCTTCTCTTTATTTCATTTCCTTTCACAGACCTAAACGAATGTGACAATTATACGCTCCCTTCCAATTCAATAACACACAGCGTAATAGAAAGCCACATCAACAAGGTTCTTTTTTCATCAAGGAAAAGAACACTAGGTGGGTGGCCACAATGCATTGCACCTTAAAAATGTCAGTTCGGACAAATTAAATTTTGGAATGTTATAAAGATTCCTTCCATCATCATCATTTGTCAGCAGTTTTCACTTGCACGCCTAATGAAAACTATACTTTTAATCAGTTCTAAAATGTGTCACGCTGTATTTTATTACTTAAAGATCTCACTTGAACCTCAGGCCATTTTGTGATAAATGTTTACGTTACATTTAAAAAAGCACAATGGCACAAAAAGTGCTTGGAACAGTGTATAAGGTTCAGGAAAGTTTTTTTTTTTTATATATATATATATATATATATAAAATGTTCACATAGTTTTGACCTTGTTTTTGCCTTTTTGGGGTATATATTAATTTTATTTTGTCTCAACACTTTAGATTTTTGTTAAAAAACTGTTCGTACTCAATTCTTTACATTTTCCCAGTGAAATAAATGACAAATGGATTGTTGTTGAATTACTGTGTAATGTGATACAAAAATATTTGTAAAAAACAAGCTGGGGTTGTACAAAAAATGTATATCAAGCATTTCCATGAAAAAAAACAACAATTTTAAAGATAATTTATTGCAGCAAATTGTAAAGTAAAGGCCCCAGACATCTCAGGATTAATCACTCCCACAGCTGATTATATGATAAGTATGGCTTTTAAAATGGGATTTTTAAAATCAAATATGTAGGATTTTAAAAGGCTGAATTTTTTTATGCTAATTGAAGGAAGTGAACAATTTAAGTTATTTAAATAATAAATATATCCTGGCAAGATTAAGCTTCAACCAAGGGATAATATTGTGAAAAATAAGTTAAAGAGAAACTTTTTGGAGCACAGTACTTTTGCATAAGCTTTTTGTCAAGCTTCTCATAAACCACAATGAAAATATAATATAGCAGTTGTTTCTGACTTCTGGCGTACATAACAATCGCAGATGTGGTTTGTGTATCCCAAGAAAAAGTCATAATATAAAACTTATATTAACGACTACACACAAAGTGCCATATAGTGAGAAAACTTTAACAGCAGCAATGAAAAACTATATATAAAGGCGAATAATAAATCACCATTAAGATCTGTTCGGTTACACTAGACATTAAAACACTAGATATGGGATCCAGAGCTTCAAGGTCCACACACACACAACAATGCAGTATTACTAAAAAAATCTGAAAACAGATCCAAAAAGTGCACCTTGTTTCTGTGAATTTTTCAATGAAGTGATGGTAAACATGTAAACATGTAAAAAAAAAACTGATTACAAAGGATAAAGGATGACCAATTGTTTTACAATTTGAGTAACTACCGAAATCTAAATCTGGATTTGCTTCACATTACCACATTAATGCTTAATGTTTTTGGACTATTCCAAAGATTGTTGTAGGTTGTATTACAAGAAGAATCAAATAAAACGCAAAACATCATTGCTGCAATCCAATCGAGCTAGTTTGCTTTGGTGCTTGCGCATGACTCAAAACCAGTGGTAAACTGAACAGCACAAATGTCATATTGAAAGCTCCAGCATGGCTGAATTACTGCCTGATCAAACTAGAAGAAAGGGAATAAAAAGTGAAGCAAAATTTAAACTGATGTTGAGGCCCTATGGAAACAGTCAAATGCTTGTCTTACCACTTGGAATCTGACAGTGGTTATCCAATGGTAATCCCAGAAAGAAACAGGCACGAAGACATAACAACTGATTAACATTAGAGCATCTATAGTTTTTCACGAGTCGATCAGAGTGTGTTTGTTTCTCTCTCTTTCCTGGCTCCCTTCCTCTGTATTACCCTAATCGCCTACCGAATTATCTCCACACCTGTGTCTTATCTCCTTGTTTTATTTCCACCCATCAGTGTTCAAATTCATCAGCACTTCCCTTTATACACTTTACATCTCCTTTCCTCACTGTCAGACCAACGATTCACACCCCCTGACTCTCCATGATCAATTTTTTTGGAAACTAGGCCTGTTGTGAGAGTACGTTTTGCTATGCAATTTATTGTCAAAAGGTTTATTGCAAAAAGAAAATGATATCTCTCTCTCTCTCTCTCTCTCTCTCTCTCTCTCTCTCTCTCTCTCTCTCTCTCTAAATTATAAAGCAGTAAAAAACACCCAAAAAGGCCCCAGACAGTTAATCACTCCCACAGTTGATTACATGATACAAATGGGGGAACCAAATATGTAGGACTTTGCAAGATTTCAGACAGAGGTGTCAGAACAATCATCAGAAGAGTTCTCCAACAGCCTTTCTGTGCTTCAGAAATACCATTTTTTTTTTTTTTTAAGGAAAACAATAAGTAATGCACTCGACAGCCATGGCCTCCCTGCACGCACACCACGCAAGTCTCCATTTTTGAAGAAGAAGCATGTTGAAGCTCGTTTGGAGTTTGCGACACAACATTTGGATAAACCCATGACATTCTGGGAGAAGATACTCTGGTCAGATGAGACCAAAATGGAACTCTGGGGATGTCATAAGACACATGTTTGGAGGAAAAATGGCACCGCACATAACCCCAAAAACACCATACCAACAGTCAAGTTTGGAGGTGGGAGCATCATGGCGTGGGGCTGTTTTCCAGCATGTGGTACTGGTAGACTTCATATCATTGAAGGAATAATGACTGGAGAAAAGTATTGAGACATTCTTGATCAAAATCTTCTGTCATCTGCAGGCTGCTGAAGTTGAAAAGAGGGTGGATCTTTCAGCAAGACAAAGATCCCAAGCACACAGCCAAGGTAACACTCAACTGGTTGAAGAAAAAGAAAATAAAGCTGTTAGAATGGCCCAGTCAATCACCAGACTTGAATCCAATTGAAAATCTTTGGAAAGACCTGAAGATCTGTGTTCACAGAAGAGACCCCCGGAACCTTGAAGATTTGAAGGGAGTTTGTGAGGATGAATGGGCCAAAATCACACCTGAGCAATGTATTCGACTGGTTTCTCCATACAGGAGGCGTCTTGAGGCTGTATTCACCAACAAAGTATTAAATAAATAGTATTGTACGCGTGTTCAATACTTATTCCCTGTGCCATTTCACTTACTTACACATAACTTCATTAATGGACATAAATGTTTGGATTTCTTTCTATGTGTGCATTATTGAATTTCATGTCAATAGCTCGATTAGAAATATGTTTTTTGAGAGAAATGTTGACGTGTTCAATACTTATTTTCCCCGCTGTATAAAAAAAAAAAAAAACGCTAAAAGTGATTAAAAAGCAGAGATAAAGAGTTGCAGAAGGATAAAGGCCAATAGAGAACATTTCATTGGTATTTTCCATATGGAGCACGAGTAGACAGCACTTCATTGACGTTTATGCTCCTAGATGTAGAATCTTGATGTTTGCTTGCATGCACCCCGTGTAGTTAACATGAAAATATCAACACTCTCAGTTTCAAGGGAAGGGATTCCGAGCTTATAAATCCTTAAAGTGCCCAGGAAATTCCATCTAATAGAAACATGCTTTCTTAATTATGTCAGTCAGCTCGCCATTAATTACAAATGTAATATTAGACAAACCCTTTTTTTAGATGTTGTTACAGACCAGCACTCAGTGGTACAAAACAAACGCATGTGCACATACAGGACCACCAGGTCTTTGATGAAAAACAAGAGAGTTTACTTCCTAGTAGCAAAGTATTCCAACGTTTGATGGCATTTAATAAGGAAGGGGGAAGAGGAACATTTGGTTCAAATGAACAAAGAAACAAGAGTGTGCACGAGAAGTGCTAATGATTAAAAGCTTGCTTAAAAGGGTTGTCTGGAGCAAACCTCGCCGAACGGGTCCAGAGGTAGAACTGACAGCATATAAAAACAGACAAAGAAGAAGAGCAAGCGAGTGAGAAACTGGTTCTAGTGCATGGAGCTCAATCGAATGCCTCTAGGCTCTGCTGAGGCCTCTTTGGCAGAGACTCTCCGGCCATCACAACATCCATCACTCTCCTCCCAGGACAGACGGGGGAAAACACTCAGCCTTTCACCCAGAGAGAGAGAGAGAGAATACGCTAGTGGTCTATTTGCTCTCTTTCTCGCAGGAGACGCCTCTTAATTACTCCTACTCACAACACTTCATCTGCACCATTACTTCATGTACTGAAAGCTCAGGAGATTATAAATGAGTTATGATAAATACTACTTTATTCAAAACATTGTGAGACACCCTCTCCTGGCTGCCACTCATTTATTATTTTCATTTCCTCCTTTAGAGTCTAGATTTTTTTAATAGGCTGGATCATCTTTGAAGTAGTGATATATTTCTTATCTACTGATATAAAAAAAAAAGAATAACTCATCTGTACAGCTGAGGTCTGGAAGTATGCCAGCTTGAAAGGCTTTTGAAAGCACCTCATTGAAATGAGGGTTTATTTTTCCAGGGAAGAGTTCAAACTAAGGATGCAGCCTTCAATTGTTTTAATTATTGATTCATCTTCAATTGTAATCAGACTATTTCTCAGATCAAATAAACATGAAGATCATCAGACCAAAGAGCAAAAAAGAAAAACGTACTGTGAAAAATGCTGTAAACAAATAAAAATATCACAAGATATATACACCGCCTGGCCACCAAACTGTTCACCATAGTAAGCAAAATTTCTGGACTCTATAGCTGTGTCTCAATCCAGAAGTCTGCATCCTTACGAGTGGTCCTCCTTTCCTCTGAACTTAGAGGATGCATCTTGACCATCCTTCGTGGCCTCCAAAATGCTTTGCTTTTTTTGTTTTCATCAGAATCAACACAAAATAGTGAGCGAAATACACTTGAATTTCACTTTAAGAAAAATATTACTATTCCAAGAACTTATTTATTTATTTCACTGCCAAAAAACAACAGAAGGGCTGAACCGAGCGTCCCGTTTACCAACAGTTGTTGCAGCCTTTAGAGGATCCACCCAAGTCACAGATCTACAACCTGGATTGAGACTTAGCTTTGGTAAATGACAGACATGGGGTTGGTTTAAGTAACTTAATTTGACAAAGGGAACATTATATTAGGTCACTGACTAAGCTGAGGAAAGCCATGAGATATGTGGGTTGGTTTGAATCATTCATATTGACACAGGGAATCTACCATGGCAACCAATCCATTTCATTAAGCCAACTTCAAAGTGTCTGTACAAACTTAAGCCATTTAGTTACTATTATAACTTTAAAACATTTATAGATTTAAAACACTAATTATTAATTCTTAACCCTATCCTTTAATTCATCAAATGTTCAGTAACTATGTCAAACGACAAAAATAAAGAATTCAAAGAATTCCTTTAGTTTGTATAAAAAATGTGTTCTTCACTCACCTGCACAGTCCACGTTGATCAGACTGACGGTTGCTGGGATGATGGATTTGTCCAGTGTATACATTTTCTCCATGGCTAGACGCACTAGGTTAAACTTCAGATTCTCTGGAAGAAGGGAGAGCAGGAAGATGGGCAAATACAGAGCGTAGCGCAAGTTGCAGAGCACAGGGGTCATGCACTTGCCCTGAGGACTCAAGGCCATACGCTCAATAGTAGGGAATAGCATCACTGCTTTCAAAACCTATGGGAAAAAAAAGAACAAACTTCACTTTCAGCTGGTGTTTTAGACCCATCCAAATTTGAGGTTCAGAAAACATACAAGAACATATTTATTGCACGAAGCAAATGTTTGGCAGACGTATGAGCTTTTTTAAACATAGCATGTAGTGTATCTTCATTTGATTGTTGAAGAATCATCAGAAAATGAAAAATGGCATATGTGCCTTCACTGTATTATGAAATCAATAGAGCAGACAGGGAATAGGAGAGTGGAGAAGAGACTTCCAGAAACAGGAAACACCTGCCTTGTTTGGCCATTGAAAAGAAGGCAGCTAGACTCATTCAGAGAGTAAGACAGAGTGGATGTACTTCATCCGTCACCACAATCCTTTACAGTTTCGGCCAAGTATTTTTCAATGAAACTAAACAGTGCTAAATCTTCCATTCTCTTGTGTAAAATATGTGATCGCACAATTCTTTGTCGGCAGAGCCAAATGTGATCTATTTAGCTTCAAAACACTTTTGCATTCAAACTTAGCTCATTTTGCAAGAGCTTTGTTTCATCACACCCCATCAATAGACAAAGTTCTGGAGCAGGATGTCATCTAAACAAGCCTTAAGGAAAGAGCAATATTTACTGCTGCCAGTGGGAAAGAAATCACAATTCAAGTGATTTATGCCTAAGATATAAACTAGAAAATGTGTTTCTGTGGTTACTTTTACAAATAATACCAAAATCTACTCTAGACAAAATCAAAAAACTAGTTTTAGAAATGAAAATGGATGAGACTTCTAACTAGGGGCATGTGAAATTGGGAAAAAAAATGGATACCTATGGATTGTTTTTACACTGAAGATTAGATTACATTTGGTATCAATGAAAAATAACAGACAATTTTGAAATAGATAACTAGAATAATTTAATATGCTTTATGTATGTATGCATGTTTATAATTTAAGACATTCAAATTATGCACAACCTACTGTTACATCCCTCAGGGTTCAGTTTTGGGTCCTATTCGTATCCTGATTTTGACTCAGTCTTGTACAAAATGGCATTCACTTCCACTGCAATGCTTCCAATCAACTCTAGCTTTCTCCAAAGCCTTTTCACCAGTTTCCTCCACCAGCACTCAATGAGTGCACTACATAAATTAAACAAAAACTTCTAAATGGATGAAACATTCTCCTTCAAAGTTCAATATTACATTTGTGAACCTGAAAAGAACCACAGCAATTTATATTTCAAAGGGAAGTTTCGAGAGCAGCCAATCAATTATCTCTGTGCGGCCCACCTAATTATCCTCGTCTGATATTCCAATATATACCATCAGTTCACTAAACTGCACAAACCCCCCCCCCCCCGGGCATAAGTTTGTGTTTATTCACACTTGCGTATCCTAGGCTTAATTTATGCAAGTGTGCACTCACAAAACTATGGAAGCTCATTGCACTCACCCTAAAAAAAAAAACTCATTCCCACCAGTCAAGCTTGTTTATGGGTACGTATTTAGGGATTGTGGGAAATTTAGTCTTTTGTGAGACATGGCAGACTGTCAGAAGTGAAAAAGAACCGGACATAGTTATTGGAGTTATTGGTTACACGGAGAAACAGAGTTTTATGTGTGTCTTGTCACTCTTCAAGCTGATTCATGCACCACATTACAAATCAAAACATTTTTCACCAGCTGTTACCATAGTAACAAGATGCCAGGGCAGTAAAAATTCAACAAACAAAACCAAATTTTTTTTTCAAATGGTTGCCTTTGGTTGATGGTTGCCCAAAGAGGGTTTAGGGTTTGGTTATGAAAGCTCAGAGTAAATATCTGAAGTGCAAGTGAGGAATAAGCTACGATGGTGATAGGACCAGCATGGCAAATGGGAATGAGTTTAAAAAAAAAACGACAAATAAAAAAAAAATAGGTTTCTCATAATTATGAGATACCCTCTCCCAAAATGTATAAGTGGGTGAATGCAATGATTTTCCATAAATAAGCTTTTATTTTCCACTGTAAACGTTTTGTTTTGCTTCAGTATAAACCTGATATTTAGCATTACATGACTAAAGTCAAGCAGAGCACCATTTGAAACACAGCCACTGATTTGTATTGTGAGTGTTGACACATTCACTGCCTTGTGCACATGTATCTTGTTTATAGTCTGCTGATATCAAATTTATATAAAGAATGAACGAACGAAGTGCTAGCTGCGGCTATTAAACTGCATAAACCATCAAGTCAACACAAAGTTTGCACTCTGCAAATTCTCATTCTGATGCTTATCAATTGCCAGAGGGTGGTGAAATGTACAGGGAAATGTTATTAAGATGGACAGAGCATAGAGCAGGTGATCTTTGATGTGCAAGTAGTGCTTTTGACAAGACGCAGTTTCTCTTCCTGAAGGTCACAGGAATGTTTTAGAGAGCACAGAACAATCCGACAGTCTCTGGGAGTGGTGCTTTAATCAGAAAGACAGACACTACCTCTCCTCTTGAAAAGTTCCCTCGGACACTGGTGAGGTCAGAAAGGGGGATGGCGTATTTTGCATCTGGATGAGGGGCGAAGAGAGTTTAAACTTCACAATCTGACTTCCATGGACCTGAGATGTGAGGGTTTGATCAGATAATGGAGGAATGTTAACGATGCACAGATCTTCTGCCGCTTCAGTCAGTGTGATGGATCATACAGAAGTCCAGATCCCTTCTCTTTCAACTTAGCCACTTACAGCGTAGAGGGGGAATTTGAAGCTACATACATTTTGTATTTCCTGCACCATTTTTTCTGCAGCCTACCAAAGAGATGTCAGTGGTACTTGCTTGATGTGCTGTAGTCCATCTTTAGGATGCTCCATCGTTCACCAGAACTTTGCCATTTTATAACTTGTGTTTGGACGCATGTTGGAATTTCTGAAACTATGTATATGGTGTATAAACTATGTATGAAAAAAGCATGCACAAATACACCAGGACCTCTGGTCCCCCAATACACAATTTTTTTATTTTCCTTTATGTTTTTATTTGGACAAGACTGTAAGGAAGAAATGCTAGTGAGATTGAGATTGTAACTGCGGTTGCCATGCTAAGTTGCACTTTAAATGTCCAGCTCGCAACCCACTATACCACCAAAGCTGGACAATGCGTTGATTGCATTGGTTTGCATGATGGATTCACAAAGGAAAATGATCAGCCTCATCTTCATAACATGTGGCTGTTTTCAAAGCAACCCCCTAAGAAAGCTAGCTCCTCTCCCCATCTCTAAGGGAGCACCCCATCACACTGTAGACTACAGTTTTTTTTTTTGGGCAATTTTCATCCAATATCTTATTGTTTCAGTCATGACCTAGAGCTCATGACCAAGGGTTAGAGTAGGATGGTAAATCGAGAGCTTTGACAACGCAAGGGATAGGGACAGTAAAGATAGGAAAGGTAAGGAAAGGGACAGTAAGGACAGGGAGGGAAGTTTAGGGTAGGGTAGTGTAGGGCAGGTGTGGGAGGATAAGGTAAGCCAGGGTTGGGACGTTTAGGGTAGGCTAGGGTAGAGTAGGAAAGAGTAGGGATGGAAAGGCTAAAGTAGGTAGGGTAGGGGACGAAATATTATTTATCAGCTTGATATACCTTGAGGTCTGGATCTCTCTTCATCATCTCCAAGATAATGTAGCAGCCAATAGAGTGGCCAATCAGCAACAAGTTGGTTCCCCTTGGCACATGCTTTCGAAGGAAGGCCAGTTTGTGTTCTGTCTGGCCATCTAACCCAAAAACATCCTCCTTCTCAATCACAGATGGATCTTTGAAGGAAAAAGAAGGAAAGAAAAAAAATATTCTTACTCCAAATCCATTGCATATCAGCACATGCTGCTCAGCACCACTGCCAGCTCTTTCATCATGACCTAGAACTAATAAATAGAGCATATAATATAATTAGTCAAAGCTGCCTGGCTTGATAGACGATGAAGCTCTGATCACAGCTGAACACGACTTGTAACGGATCCAGGAGGCACTTGAAATTGGTAAGAGTTCCACATAAGACGTTTTCTTTCATCACCTTGATCTTGTTCTTCATTATTTCTTTGGAAAGGAGTAAAATTACGCTCTGTTGAACAATCACAGTAACTGGAGATCCTGATAAGACTTGGCGGACTTAGATATAAATATCTCGCAACAGGTGTTGAGTTCACCAGTCTGAACCTGAGAAAGGCTAAGCACTGGAAAGACAATGAACGGCACAGAAACAAAAGAAAGACAGAAAGGGAGCTGGAGTGAGGCATTAATCAATAAGGATTTATTAACGGGATGAGTTTTGAATGCAGAACTGTAAATGATGACACATGGGGAGCAAGGAGTACCAGAGGAGCAAGAGAAATAACTTATTTGAGCTTTCAAGATATAAACAGAGTGCTTCCTCATAAGATTTCTTACAATATATGGCACTTTGAGTGCCCAACAGATTCTCTGCTTTCTGCAATAATAAAGATACCACAAATGATGTAGCTGCACATGGCAGATCCATACATATACCTGTTTCAAGATGAGAAGTGTTCGAATAACAAACTCTGGGGGTCTTGTATACTTCTAAATGTTTTGTGTTAGAAACATTTACCAACCGCACATACCAGGAAAAATAACTTTTTAAACATAAGTAAAATGTAGAGCTATACACATCTAAAGAAAATCAAGGGGTTGAGGGAGCTATGAAGTAGCGCATGTGACCTTAAGGTGCCGACACATGCAAGAGAGATAAAAAGGAAGCCGGACGGAGGAGGAACTAATGAATCCCATTCAGAAAGTTCAAAACACTAAATCATTTTCAATGCATAAAATACCAGAGGATGTACAAGAATGATAAGATAAGATGGGGGGGGAAAGGTATTCACATTAAGAGGGGCCTTAGAGAGGGTTTTAATCTGTGTCTTTGCCACTTTCAACCACTGTCTGGCTTTTTTTTTTTTCAAAAGGTAGTCAATGGATGTGTGTTTAACAGGCTTTTGGATGTTCCCATTAATTCCTCAAAAAAGGCACAGAGCTATAATTTCAAGGTGTCCTCTTATGGAACTTTTTTTAATCACCACTGAATAAAGAGCTAAAATATAATATTTAGCAATTATTTCAGTTAGAAGTTAAATGTGACCCTCAGAGGAAATACTCTCTACAGTTTGCTGTGAAAGCTAATTTCTAATAACCCGAATCTTCAGATTTTCTTTAGTGTTAAAGTGTGGGACTGGAAAAAAGTTTCAGTCTGGATTGAATCAATATAGATTTAATCGATAACATACAGTATTTTATGAAGCAAGTCTAATGCTAATTTTTACATATAAAGTTCAAGGGACAGAATTGGCACCCACTCTGTGGAATGGCTCATAAACTTTAAGCTATGGACTGGCTGTTTTAGATTTGTATGGGTTAAAATAAAATTACTTTTTTCCATCACTCTACATCATACATTTTAATAATTCCCAACACTTGCAAGAGTGGAAGCATAAGAGTCATCGTTTGTTTAACTATTTATCAGTCATGACAGTTTTAGGATACCATGTAGGACCTTGATGTTGGCACACTCTACATCATTCGCATAATTTCCGAATATCTATTTAAGCAATAATATTTTTCTAAAAGTACTGACAGGCTCTCAATGCAGGGCTATTTTCATGTATAAATATGAGTAAAAGATCAGACACTGAGCGGTAAAGTCAGTGACCTGTGCACTCACACACATTTAGCTCTCCCAGACCACTCCTTACCGCTCATTTCCCATTTTCCAAATCTGACCTTGACTTTTTTTCTCCCCAAAGTTTCCCACTGAAGTTGGCCTACAAAGGGGCCCTACATGTTTATCTACCAGCACAGAGGGGCACTATGAGCTCAGAACTCAAACAGCAATGAGACCAGTTCACACACTGCAATGGCCTCTCAGGCTTACCTCATGAACATTTAAGACTATCCCATACGTCGAGCTATATGGGCGGAAAAAATTTATATCTTGGGAAATACTTTATCGAAATCATCCAACGTGAAAAAGCACGTAAAGGATGTACTTAAAAATAATTTTACCATCTTGATTTACATTTATTTTAAAAAATTTGTTAAATTCTTGCACAAATTTCCTGCCCACTTAAGCTTTTTCCTCCAGCAATCAATACTCCGTCATCCACTAAGCAATCGCCTAAGAATGAAGGAGATTTACATCTAAATTTACCACCAGAAAAAGAAATCTGGATTTTGAGCAGCAACTCTCTTAACTTACTTTGACAAAATGACTGAGGTCTGTAGGTCTGGAGGAAGGCTTGACCCAGGGCAGGGTTATTGACATTGGCAGAGTCCAGAATGTTCCCCTATGTTTGTTTTAACAGATATTTTTACTGTAATCAGAGGGCATCAATCACAAATCTCCAGCCACATGAACCATTTACCCACAGAGATTTGGTGTGTTTGGCCCACTACCATTTCCCTTTGTTTTTGTTTATGTTTCCAAACACCGGGATGTAATATCACTTAATATATGCTATTAAATACAACCAGCCCAGTTTGGCCAAAGGGACCGAAGTGTTTAGCAGTGAGATTTCAAGATCTCTTCAATGAACTCTAAGTCTGTCTGAGCTGGACTGGAAGAAATGAGGTTTCTTTGGATTCCCATAAGGCTGTGCCCGCTGCTGACCGTTGGCTGACCATGCGCTCTTTCAGCAATAGTAAATCAAAGGGCAGCATTCACAAGTAAAGCCAGTAGCAACTACTGGAAGAGGAAGTTGAGTTTAAAAACCTTAAGTTGTTTGAAATGTCATCTAAAAGAGAAACCACAGACCAAGTGTAAAGCTCAAGCCAGAAACACCTCAGTGAGTGACGGAGAAACAACAAATGGAAGACCACCAGTTCTACTAGCAATCAATAAAAATACTCAATATTAAACAGCTAAGGGATTCATTTTGTTTGATACCAGTTATCTTCTTCACCTGTGTTATATCATTTAGATGCCACACCTGTGCTTAGTGCCCCAATTATCCTGTTTATATGTGCTATGTGATTTTCTATGTCCATCCTCATCTATTCAACCTTTGTTTTTGTACTGCTCAGTCCTCAGTGGAATCAGCGCAACCAAAGAGATACACAAATGGCAGTAATTTTTTTGTTTTTTTCATTACTGAAAATATTTTTAGTAATTACCTCTAAAAAATGGTTCAAAGACAGCAAACAACAACAAATCATACAAATCTTGTTTTGAAATGTAAATGCATATGATTTAAGAAGCAGACACAAAGTTCAATTTTCAACAAAAAAAAAAAAATTGGATAAAAGGGTTCAGCATAAATGTAACTAACTCTAATTGAAAAACTGTTTTAAGATTTATTTTGTTAACTTGATTAAGGTCACAAGTTCTACAAGGAAGAGCAGCAGTGGTTTCCTCAGACAGGCATCTGTGAACCAAATGGCGGAACACGATGAAGGATTGATCTGAGATGGACAAGACTATGTTGCATGGAAAGAAATCAGGCATATCTGGTACCTCAAATCAATGGTAATCAAGAACATCACTCAAACAGCGATCCTCAGGAAGTTATATTTCATGCTGCTTTGGCCAACGGCAGCCACTTTTTAAATGGCCTACTGCGGAGTCGAAACCAGTAATGTCATTGCACATAACCATGCAAACCCAGAGGCAGATAATGTAAGAACTCTTGCTTGGTTTTGAAGTTCTATACATTCATTCCAAGTGGCTGAAACAAAAACGGTCACACAAAAAGAAAGACAAGTCCAGAAATTGGACTGACTAGCCTCCAATAAACCTGTTATGCCCAGTCAAAGGGTATAGATGTAACAGACATCACAAATAAAGAATTAAGAGAATGCCTCATTTTTAGATAGTAATAAAGATTTGTTCATAATCCCTAGATGGATTTGAATCAATATCAGGAAACTTTAATTCGGGGAAAATGACGTCTGATTTTCATCTGAGGTCTCCTTTGTGTATACGGTAAACACACTACAAGAAAGTGTTCGCTATAAAAAAAGGAACGTTTATAGTACATTTATGAGCTGCAAGAATTTAATTTCTTCATTGAATGATTTGTTCGGGCAAATCGACCAGTTGGCTTGTTACATCTGATGGCAACTGGTAAACATACAAAAAAATGACTGGGAATTAAAAGAGCAGTTGCTTGTCCAGACAGTAGACCTAATGTGAACGACATTCACACAGACTGCCCAATCAAACACGTGAGAGTCAGCAAAAGTGCTGTTTTTGCCATCTGTACATGGTTTGTCTTATTACAGGTGAAGTTTGGAAATGTCTTTCCGATGTAGCAAGTTCAATAAAAATGTCTGCACTGCTTCATAGATGAACACGATGGAGTTTCATCCACGGATTCAGGCAGAGGAAGGAGACACATCCTCTCTGAATGGATTCTACCTTACTGTGCAATCTGACAGACACCACAGACAGAGGTGCCTGAAACACTCAGGAACATTTTCTTTATCAATATTTTCAGAGACCCCATCACATTCAGAACCCATGTTTATGGACTGACCGAAAAGGCTTGTAAAATAAAATTTGTGTTATTATCTCTTCTAATTAGTAAAACACATTAGGAGACAGATCAAGTATAGAATTACAAATGTTTCAGTGAATGACTAAAGTCACCAAATTATCTGCTGCCATCTACTGACTCACACCTAACAGTGAACAGCCTAAACTAAAAAATTAGTCCTTTTTGAAAGTATGGGACTTATTGGTGAACCTAAAATAACGTGTTTGAACATATTTTAGAGCATGTACTGATTAGTGGTGTAAGAATATATTGTGGCACAATAGAAAATTGTCACAATAAGAGTTACTGAAATATATAGGTGCTGAAGTGCATTTGCATCTAGGAGTAACAGTGCTTTTAGTCACTTCTGAAACTTCTTCAGCTGGTCTTTTTTATGTAATATTTACTGGGAGACCATTATTCTTTAATCACATTTAAATAAAAAAATGAGCTCCTTCCTTCACTTAGAGCACAGGTGTCGGGATCCATTCCTGGAGGGCCGGAGCCCTGCAGAGTTTACTTCCAACACTGCTCAAAGAGACCCACACCTGAAGCTTTCAGACAGCCTGACGGACCTAACGAGTTGCATCAGGTGTGTTTAGTTGAGGTTGGAGCTAAACTGTGCAGGGCTGTGGCCCTCCAGGAACTTAGTTTGACACCCCTGACTTAGAGTAAAAGAGATGAGTTCTTGCAAGCGTTGGCATGGCCCCCTAGTGGATGGATGATATTAAATGGTCTAAAACAAATCAAACTAGCTCTGAGCCTTCTTAGATTTGCAGTATCAAAACCTTTTCTCAATGGTTGAATAAATAGCTTAAAATTGTTAAAAAATATATCTTTCCACCTCTAGTACAGATAATGTTTGAAGATTCAGAAAAGACAGCATCAGTAAACTTCGTTTAAGGTAATTTAACTTCACGAGAAAGCACCCAAAGAATACATAATGAGGGCTTTAAAAGACTGCCACATCGTGGAGCCACAAAATAAAGTACCTAGATGCAACTACTTTTCCTCCATGGCTATCCAGAGCTTTATTCAGAATATCGTGGCAAGTCTCAAAGCAAAACAAATTTGACAGTTGCTCTATGGTCTAGCCGTTGATCTAGGATCCGACCTTTAGAGCTCAGTTAAATTAATGATCTCACAAATAGAATATTATGGGCGACAGTCCGTATGTGGCCCGATTTGTAAACACAACACTTTTATCTTTTTTTGCCATCTTGTCATTATTTGGAATATATAGGAGAGTATAGTGACAGGAAGAGAAGCGGGTACAGAGTATGGTGATTTATTCAGGATTCGAACCTGCATCACTCTACAAAACCGCTCTTATACGATCGACACTCCTACTAAACCACGGAGCTGGACCCCTTTTAGCTTTTTTAGACAAAAAAAGCAATTATGAGATCAACACTGAAATGAACATGTGTTGCAGATTTTACCCAATTACACAATCACCATGGCAACACTTCCTTTCAACACTTCCTGTGTGGTGTCTGATATCATCAGCAGCAACAATTAAATTTCACTTGAATTAAATCTTCACTTGATTGGACACACATGGTAAAGTATATCTTTTTAAGATGGTAAAAAGAATTGGGATAAAATAATCTATCCATATTCGCTCGTTTGTTCTGCCCAAGGGATCAAAAAAACAAACAAAAAAACTTCAAGCTCATTTTAAATCAAACCAAACAGGAAAAGTGGGAACAGACCTGAAGATAATAGGTTTAGAATTACTCATGTCAGTGTCATGTACAGTGCATTGAGGAAAATATCCCACCTTCAATCAGATCAAATGTTTCTGGAGGCATACAGTGTCCAGCATGGCTAACAGCCCACACAGGGAATCTTTCATGGAATGTCTGATACAGTGTCCACATGTATGTTTCGTAGAAGCCCACCACACCAGGATTACCTGCAGAAAAGCAAAACTCTTATCAACAACACTTTCTTTTTTTTCCTCACTTTTAAAATAGTAAAATGTATTATTTTGTGTTGTAACTATAAACCATTTTTATCCATTGCACTTTCCACTGGTTTTCATTCTTATGATCTTAATCACCCAAAGAAACCGAATCAGGTTTTAGAGTGGTCCATTGAGCCCGGGTTTATTCTGTTCCGTGTCTGCTGCTCTTTGAAGAGATGAGGTTAACTGTGAGGGAGAGCAGATAAGCAGATAAACACCCAGCTGCCTCCAAACCGGAACAATGGGCACTCTGTGTGGTCACAGGGCATTCGCTCAAAGAGTATCGATGGTCCGAAGCCTTACAGCCTGATTCATTTACAGTGTGTACAGTAGAAAAAGTGAAGTATGTGTGCCCACACAATATTTGAATGAACATTATTTGTATTATTTAACAATATTAGAGCCAGGGGTATAAAACCTGTAGAACAGCAATACTCCAGGAACAACGTAGCATACTACTTGGGTAAACTGTAATGTTTATATTTATAAAGGTGGCATCTTTTTGGGTGGAATAACACTAATTTCTGCAGAAAAGGTTCAGTTGCCTGAATAGACCTACATCTTTCATTTTATCTCTTATTTGTGTTCTTCTCCAAGGTAATGGAGGATCTCCTCCTCTCTGTAATTGTATCAGCATCAATCCCATGTAAAACACTCATACACACAGATAGAGATCAGATGCTGAGGCCAAACATAAAGCCTCTGCTTCCACGAGAGGAGAAAGAATGTAAAGGAGGCATTCCTAGCAGAAAAGAGGACAGAAGCATGAGCTATCCTCTCCTCTCCCACACGTTATCATTTCCCCTCTCTCCCCGAGTTCATAAATTCAGGGCTGCTCACCGGGACATTAAACAGATACCCTGCTTGCTGTCTTTGACCCCGAGGCTGCCTGGCCTACCACACTACTGACGTAGCCCTGCAGGTGCAGGACACACACACAAGCACACATGCCGTCTTTCATGCTTACCAACCGCACAGATTCACAAATACACACAAGGGAAGCCAATAAATCAGGCATAAACACCAGCGGTGATGGTGGACCCTTGTGGATGTCATAAAAATAAAATATCGAGACAAATTTGGCATTCGAATAAAGAGGGCCCTCTCTGGAGCAGTTGTAGGTTTTGTAACAGTTTTAATGTTTTCCGCTTTCATTTCAAGTAAAATTTTAGGAATTGTTTAGGAAGTGAAGTTTGACAAAAGTATTATTAGTATAGTAATAGTAACTAGACGGTACACAAACTTTGATGTTGGCTTGTAAAATTTGGTTTACTTTTTTTTTTTTAAATGTTCTTAATGTAATATAAAACAATGTAAAATTGGTTGCTAGGTTAAATAGTTTGGTTGCCAGGGAGTTGTCAGTTCTAAAATGTAAAAATGTTGTGTGTGTGTGTGTGTGCGTGTGTGTATATTTTTACATATTTTATTTTTATTTTTTTCATTTATTTTTAATGGATATTATAAGCCAATGAGAAATATTCTACCCCTTCTACAGCTTGGGGTTCACAAAAAAATGACACATTGGTTGGTATGTTCTTGCATAGACTGATAACCCCCATGAGTGTGGTCAGTTCGAGGTTTCCATAAGCTTGAGTTACAGATTAAACAAATTTGACCCCATGTTAAGTCAATGGAAGTGTTGGAAGATTTCCCAGAGGTACCAGTCTGATAAGATACGGTACATCAAACCGAGTCAGACTTGTTTGGATGTCTTGGCAAAGTTTGGTTGCCGTAGCTCGAATGGTCTAGGAGGAGATGCGTTGAGAATTTTTTTGTCCAAAGCAAAAGACAAATAATAATATGTTAAAACCGTAAAACAGCAAACAATTAAAATGTTTAGTCAAATTGGTTAATTTTAGTAATATTGCTTAATTTCCATATTTTAATAACTAAGTACAATGAAAAGTACAAAAGAATGTCTTAAAGGTAAATATTTGATTGCTTTTCATTCCTAAAGCCCAAAATGTTCACAGTACTCAAATCTTTTGTTTACTTCAAAACATCCGTTGACAAATCTTGATTTTTAAGTAAACAGTACTCAAAAAAGTATATTAAACATATAATTTTCAAGTAATATTTGCTTAAAAAGTACAGTTTGCCAATTCAAATGTACTGAGGCACACATTTCCACAAACGTTTTGAGTAATGTAAAATTGTTGGGTTTTCATTGTGCACTCCAACATGCCATAAAGCTGATCCCATCTGCAGAAGGAAAGGAACAAGAGAAAATACTTGTTGACTATGGCAAACATGCTGACAAAGTGTGACTAAAGCCTGATCTCTTGATAGATTTCCCTTCGAGGATCTCAAATAGAGGATATTCTGTAATCTGGGATAAAAGGAGAAGGGAGTATTTCAACCTCAGAAGGTAGAAAGGATGGAAGGAAGCATGTTAGGGATTTTTTTTTATTCATTTAACAAATGCAAAAGGGAGAACTCAGATAAAGTAATTTTATTTGCATTTAAAATGTTTTTTGATGTCACCAAGCACACAATAAACATCCATCCATCTATTTTCAATACCGCTCAGTCCTGGTTAGGGTCAAGGGGTTCAGCTCAAGCAAAAAGTCCTATTACAGTTAATATTATAGTTAAAAATCAAAACTTTGCATATATTAAATGAATTATTTTTTAATTAATATAAAACTACTCATAAAACAACATAAGATCAGCCATTGTTGTTTGATACCTACAAAAAACTCTAAGGGGGTAAAAGGTCATTGCTAGATCAGGAATCAAACATAACCTCCGGGAAACATTCCTGTATGCATTGCACCGAAAGTCCCAGATGTCTGTGAAACTAAAGAAATAATAAAATCACTTGGCAAATCCATGGTACCATCTGATTCTCCAGCTCATCAAATGACAGAAAGACAATCACAATGGTGGACCAGAAAGGGATTTCCATAAAAGAAGAGAAGCTTCTAGGAATGATTACATTGAGGAACTAGCAAACTCAGTGTCCCTCATCCTCCAATTAAAACCAGCTTTTCTGGTTCAGAATCAAATAAGAATGGCAAAGTCAAGAGGAAAATGTGTCCGACTATTATGAATTATCACCAAATGTGATACTGTGGGCTATTGGATGCAGCTGCTTTGCACAGCAGGTTCCTAAAAACTCAAGCCATCTGGATGGCTTTCCATGACCTATTAACATCTCAGTGCTTTAAACAGAGCTCTTCACAAGCCTTGTTCTAAAATCTTATGCAAGCATCTATTTTACAAATTAAGGTCTAGCAGACCTCCCTTTACAAGCAGGAACTCAGGGCCTCCACAAATATATCGGAACCTCTATAAATAGCTTAAATTTGCGAAATGTGATTTCTGAAACAGATTGGAAATCTGAATCGCGGATGGACCATGGGAACAGACATGGTAGCCGATCAGAGATAAGGGTTGTGTTTATTCGAGAAGAAGAGCGTGAGGGCTCAGTGTCGGACAACAAACCGAAGAGAAAGCAGAATGTGGAAAAAAAAAAGCGTATGATAAAACACGAAATCTAACTTGAGATCGGCTTTTAACCGTTTGAGAACATGAAGGACTTGAGAACAGCAAGGAATGGATTCCGAAGTTACTTCACATAACGCTACAGCCTTCTTTTTGTAGAATATGAATATAATCTGACTCAGCAGATTTGTCCATGAGGTGGGGACGAACTCAATTCAAAATTGTTAATAGACGCCATTGGTTGGGGCATGTCAACATTGACTCCCAAAGGCCTAATGTAGATTTCAGATTTACCAGACTATAAGTTAGAAAATTTACCAAATTTACCAAAAATGTAAAGAACAAACTAATGTCTAGACTGAGCTTTTAGCCACCGCTGACTTATTTTAATTTATTTGTTTCCACTGTGAACCTTTTTGAATTAGTTAAAATAAATTTATACCGCAGCAAACCTGCTGCCATCCAGTGGTTACACAGTTATCATAATTAGCATGCTATACACTGAGGGCTTTTAGCATTAGACACTGTTCCACATACTACTGTCCATGTGCCTGGCTCAAGTAGAAACATCTAGCAAAAGTAAAATTTCTATGTCGCCAATGTCAATTCAACCTTATATCCTGCACTTTGCCCAGAGAGTGTGCCACTCTCAGAAAAGCAACAGTTCAAGGCAAGCTCATTCAAACAGTAGCACCTGGGCTGCCTTGGCAGATATAAGAGCCAGTGAGCGTCTGGCCAGGCTGCAGAGATTACTTGCTGTTATCTCTGAAGAAAAGGGCACAGCTTCTACAATAACAGTGCCGGCATATGGGCTCTCAATTTCCCATAAAGAGTCTATTGAGCAGAATGCTCGGTGACATTCAGAGGCCAGTGAAAACCAGCCGTCTTTAAGGTCATCAACCTGACTCTATTCTCTCTCTAGGACATCTGCACCTGAGCTCATGCTTAGGTTTTATTACGTCAGCAATTTAAAACTTCGTATGATTTGGTATGAATGAGGTCACTTCAAAAAGCTAGGCCTTTAAAGAGGTTGGTTTGAGCTAGGGATTTGTTGAGGTATATCCATTCTCAAGGGGTCTGAAATCAAAGCAAATCCCTGTTTTGTATAAAGACACGGAATTCTGGCTAAAGGCCTCTAAACACCAATCTGAATTTTCATGCGACAATGCGCTTCAATTCAGGAGCTCACCGAATGAGTGGTGTCAATGAAAAAGAGTTTCAGATTATCATATGGAATCAGTTTTTCGCAAATCCGTTTTCTATGTTTTAAGATATCAGCTAGTTTTTAAAGTACACTGTGCATTTTATTATGCTTATAGGTTTAAAATTGTATCGAGTTGTGTCATTGCACGAAAATTTGGGTCGATGTGTATAGGCCTTGACACAAGCGCTGTAAAATGCTCAGCTGTGATTGTTTGATCTCTCTTTAGTGACTTCTAAGTGCATAATCAATAAAATAACCGTAACATTTAAAAAAAATAGTGTACAAAGTAAATACCTATACTTGAATCAACCACCTCACCTGGAATGATAAGAATGAGTGTATTAGAAGGGTTTGGGCCTTTGCTGGCAGTGTGCAGGTCTTTTGGTCCATATTTGAGCACCTCTGTGACAGCGCCTTTGCAGTATATGAATTCCACGAAGGAGTCCCGTTTGGGCCCAGTGGATTCTGGACTCTCCATCACATTGACTCGATTTGTTTCACACACCTTTGGGCCTGAGAAAAAAAACGTAAATCAATACAATGAATTGTCAGTCAAATGTAGGCTTACCACTTGATGGCCAAATAATGATTGCTTCATAGTGGCTGCTTGTCTTGAAAAATGTGATTTGTAAGCATGCTGGTCAAATAAATACATGCAAATCACCAATTGCTAGGAAGTGAGGATTGTGTAGATAATCAAAGAAGAAGTTCACTTGAGTCACTGAAATAACCAAAGCTAGCAGGGTGTGATAAAAATTGACCCCTGATACCTAATGACAACATGGCAATGGAGTTTAGAGTCTGCTGCTTTATTGAACTTGGTTGATAAAATACGTACTCAGAGAGAACGGGTCAAACATAAATCGAAGGCAGTTCCACACAAATGCACTTTATGGCAATTCCATAGCCCCTGTCCATTTGTCAAGAAAAATATGCAACCTATAAAATTAAATAAAATGTTTCTAGAATGATGGAACAATAGCTTGTGCGTGAATTGTAAAATAAATTGATTGTCTGATTCAGGATGTTGTTTTAGCCTCGCAAGATTACCACCGCTGTCTATGACTGAAATAGAATACAAGTTAGGAAATGTATTAATAAATAACAGAAATGATTTATTCGTGAAAAAACACGTAGGAATAATTTCTGGAAAAAAAAATAAAGCACGTTTTATTTCGATATTCCTTACGAGTGTATGCACTTCTTACCAACAGAAAATAGTCTTTGCAGTGTTTGTAAGTGAAGAACATTAATAAAAAGAGAAGTAATAACATTTACCGGTAATCTTCCGATGACAGTTCCCATAAAAACACAAGTGATCTGCTTCAACTGATTCGTCTCTCGGATATTGAAATACAGCGAGCCAATGGAAGCTCATAGCGCCACCTACTGCTCTGTATGTACTCGCGATTCCAAACATTTACTGGAAAGTGGAAAGCTCAACTAAACTTCTCCCTTGGTAAATATTTTAACTCAAATCCGTGAAATCAATCCCTGTATAGTGCCACAATTACCTCAAATTACTCATTTATCTCAAGCGTCTCATGATATTAGTCTACTTTTATGGTCGTTTTACCTAAAAATTGTACTCTCACTGTTCTCAGACGTTCAAAATCTATAACATTACAACCATGAGAAACAAAAAGCTGTGAACAACACAGGCATACTGGATTTCAGTGATTTTAACCGAGAGAAAAAATAAGAATTACAATTTTTACAGAGAAACTCACAGTTTTTAATTGACATATATAGTCTGATGAATTACAGGCAAAATTGCAATTGCAGGCTATAAACTTTAGGAGAATTAATACATATGAGAAACAAAGACTACTAAATAAAAATGTATTATTCATCCGGTTTGAGGATAACAGTGGCAGTGCTAATAAAATTATGTTAACAAATGATAGCTCGTCATGGTCCACACATAGTAAACAAACGGATGTATTATAATTTTAAATAGGATATTTATATAGTCACATTCTGTATTTTTGTTGAGACAAACACATAGAAACAAACTGTCAACAGGTTGCATAATGTAAGCTTTCCAAATATGTCTCAAAGATGACAGTTTTAACCATTACAAGCAAAGTGGTAACACACACTTTTGCACTGAATGGTGTTGAGTCATTTCTGTTAAAAAAAAAAAGGTCAGTGTTAAAACCAAACCAACAGGTTTCAACTTTAAATATCCAATCACAAGTTAATCCATGAAAAAACATAAATTGATTAGAACTGATGAATACAAGAAGATCAAGGGCCTGAGATCAACTGAGAACAAACTTCCACAGAAGACCAAGATTAGTTTTAAGAAGAGCATGCAATCTGACTTGATTCTGTAGCTGTGTTATCTCATGTTGGACAGATACTGTGACTCAGGCTTAGATGCAGGCTTCTCCTACTGGGAAAAGTGTCCTGTGAGTTCTCACCTGAAAACAAAACCATATGTGATCATCCAGCAGATTCATCTTTGAAGTATTTCATCCAATTCCTCAAGTGCAAATGTCTGTTTTGTCACATACCAGCATACATTAAATGTACAATTAAATTGTCAATTGAATAAATTGTTAATGAAGCCTTATCTTAAAAAATAGTTTTGAATACTAATGTCACATTAGTATTTAATGTTATGTGTGTTTGTTGTGATTATTCATGAGAAGGAATAAAAGACTAAAAATTTTGCACATCGCCTAGCTGTTCTTTTAGTGTGGTTTGTACAAGTAAATACAAGTATAACAAAAACAGGCTCAAAAAAGTGTTAAATATTAAAAGTGCATCTATATACAGTGACATTCAAAAGATTTAGGTAGTTGTCTAAACTAGAAATGCAACTAAAATCAAAATCTCGATTAATTGAAGATTTTCTTGTCCTTTATAACAAAGATAGTTCTTTGGTTGTATGTTTGGGGTCATTGTCCTGCTGCAGGAAAAAATTGAGTCAATCGTATGCCTCTTTAATGGCATTACATGATGGATAAACATGGAATATTTAATTATCTCTTTAATAATAATAACTCTAAAGCCAAGGTGTAAGGATACAGCAATAGTTACAATTTATTACAATGTAAACAAAAAAAACAAAGACATTAAACTCTAAAAACTGTATGAAAAGATGCAGACTAAGAGAAAGAGGGCATCAGAGTCCCTTAGGGCACTTGTATACACCAACAGAAAAGATCAAATTTCATTCTTGCTCTTGGGGAGACGTAGTAGTATATTCTTTGTAGCCAAACAAGCTAAGATTACTTAGCATTTACTTTAACAATAAGACTAAATATAAAAATGCCAAAAAAGCATTGAGAACTCCAACTCCATTTGCAGAAATGCAGCCCCAAACATTCAAGGAACCTCAACCATGCTTCACTGTTGCAACTCTTACATGAAGATCACTTCTGGCAAACAATATGTTTCAATGGACATCCTCCATTATCCAGGACAAGGACCTTGTTGATGCAGTATAACTATCTTGTCTTGTTGCTGTGTTTTATCTTGCCATGACACAGAAGTTCCTCAAGGAGTTTTTCTGTTTCTTGCCCAGTTATAATCCTCCTACACTGCTATTGCTGTTTCAGTTCATGGCTGGGTTTTGACCTGCATGTGTCATTGATGATTAGCAACTGTTTAGTACAATTTTGGATCTTTTTTTTTTCAAGTTTACCCTAGAAGAATTGAAGTTTGAATCAATATTATCGACTTATGGGGTGTCAAACTCAATTCCTAGAGGACCTATCCCTGCACAGTTAGGTTTTTTTTTTAAGCTACACATCAATGGCTCTTAAGCTACTTGTCAAAGCTCAAGAACTCCTCCAAGAACAGTTGGACAACCCTCATCTATATGAACTCTTCCTTAATAGACAGAACATTAACTGGATTATTGATTAGAACAAACCATTTGAGTTAATTCATGAGAAAAGTACTGCACTCAATGTTGTGATAAGTTTGTAAAGCTGAAAAGGAATTTAAAGACTTCAACTTGTAGCCAATCAGTGTTGTTTTTGGGACACGGAAGTTTGCCTTGTGCTTAGGCTCACAAAATAACCAAATCTGCCTTTAAACTTTACTTTTAATGTATGAACAAAATACATAAAGTGATACGTAATATTTTAAGGTTGCCCGATCATCCTGATGCAATTATTCTGCCCTGCTGAATCTCAGATGCTGGATTTGCTCATTTTCAAAACATGCTAGTTATGTCTACAGTGTAAACGCCAAGAATTCTGAGCCTCAGACCTGACATTCTCACATCTCAATCTAATGAAAAAATATTTTACTGGAAACACATTTAACATCTCGCCACAACTCATAGTCAAAACCACTTTCTCTGAGCTGTCTGAGGATCTACAGGGAATTCTTGTGCACCTGTGAAAACATTATCCAAATATTGCTCAAGTGATCCGTTGTTTAAATCTGAGATTATAATGTTAAGTATTTCCCGAATACGTCTTGATGCATGACAATGTGAAGAACATTCACTCATTACCGAACACATGCAGATGTTTCTTCTGGTATTTTTTTTACCAAGAAGAATTAATCAAAGGTCTGTCAGTCTTGGAGTTTTTATATGATTCCAAACTGTTATTTAAAGGAACAACCAATGATGCAAAATACTAAGAATGAAAAGTAATGCAAAAAATAGAAAATAAAATAGCTCAGTTCGAATCGGCTCTGTTATGGAACCGAACCGGACTGTACCATGCATCCCCATTAATACAGACTCCAGATTTGAGCCCCTTGAATTGTATGAATGCCACACAGATAGCTTTTGGGGAGTATGGGGTATAACTGTAACGCACTGCTCGGTCAGCAGCCAGCTGTTGTTTTATGCTGTAGCCAGGTCATAAGTCATCAGAAGATTTAGAGAGACACTTTGAAACCTGCTACAGTGATTTACAGATATGACAAACCCAACAGGTTGAGGAACATTATCTGAGCTCTCAAGGGGACCAAACTGCTGTCCATTAGCTGATCTTTTCAACCCACACTTATCATCTGAAACCAGAATGGTTAGAAACAGATGCACTGAAAATCTTCAAGTGGATAAAAGTTGACCATACTTATGTCTTGCTCCTGCGGGGGCCTTTATGGCACAAGAGCATGGGTGTATGGGTGATTTACTCTTGCTGGGGTCAGAAGGAAGAGGGGGTGTCTGGTGTTCAGTGTAGCACCTGGTCCGACAGATCTGATCACATCGGCTGCTTCATCTTCTCTTTGCTACTCTTAGACATTCATCAAACAAGATCTTCATCACGACAACCTCACGGATCCCACCGACGCACATCTGCATGAAGCAACCTCTTTATAGTAAATAAAGATTTCCCCTATTGCATTATTTACAAATAATAGAAGGTAAATGCTCTTGATCTTGAGCTCTTTTAAGGCAGAAGGTCAATACTCTCCACGCGAAGCTCTCTCCGGAACGATGACCACATGACAAGTCTAAAAACCCCTGGGAGCTGTATGTGTGAATGTTTTATGTAGAAATGAACGTCCCAAAAGGTTCGCCATTGTCTTGATTTGACCAATAAATGTATTTTTAATAGATGCCTCCCAGCAGGCTCATTCACCACAGGAAATTGCTCAGAGTAAAATTAAGTTGAGTCGCAGAGGTAGCGGTAAGCAGGGATGCCCAGACTTCAATCTCTGCCGACACCCCCTCCAGTTCATCCGAGGGCAAACAGGTATCTCCAGTACTCTTTCCAGCATGTTCTGTAGGTCTTCCCAAAGGTCTATAGGTCTGAACCAGAGATAAGGGGAGGAACTTAGATTGGCCGGTAAATCAAGATATTCACCCTTGCAGTTTACCAGAATGGACTGCTACCTCAATTCTCCTGTCAATATTACTCATGAACCAGACCCCAAGATATTTATGCTGCTTTTCCACTTCAGAAAACAGTATAGTACAGTTTAACGCAGTTTTAGCAGCTTTTCCACTGCATCGTGGCCATTGAAAATACTCTGACGATGGCTATTTAAACACTCCTTCTCTGACATGACACTAAAGCCTATGGAAAAGCAAGACGGCCGAACTGAACTGAACTGTGCCGAGGTGTCCCGAAGGAGGACTCCACATTTTTCCAAATAAGAACCATGGCCTACCAGTGGTGCATTTTATACAGAGCTAGAATGTTTTTTTAGAATAATGTATGTTTATTATCAAGTCCTGGGGAATACAGGATCAAGAGAAGCTTGGTTTTTAATAGTAGTTGTAGATGAGAAAAGGTTAATGAGACGGAATTAAATGAGATTTAGATGGAGATCTATGGCAATTGTCTCAACATGTCATCTCAGAAGCAAAAACAATCACCTAGGAAGAGAAAATTGCATTTATAGTTGCAAGGAAAAGTATGTGAACCCTTTGAGATCACGTGGAGTTTTACAAGAATTGGTCATAAAATTTTATCGTTACAACAATAGAAAAACACATTAATGCTGCTAAACATTATGTTTTTTTTAAAACATAACTTGTAAACATTGAAAGTGCAAAAGTATGTGAACCTTTGGACTTAAAAACCGGTTCACTCTTCTTTGGCAGCAATAACCACAACCAAAAATTTTCCTTGCAGTTGTAGATCAGACCTGACAACGGTTTGAAGTCATTTTAGACACTTTATCTTGTAACTCGGAAGCAAGCTACACTCATCCCTGTACTTAAAATGAGCAGAAGAGCCAGATGAGGCCTACATCCTCACCCTCACAGCCTCACTATAGAGCTGATGACCTTTGACCTTGCATGAAAAGACTGCTGTGGGAAAAGCAGCACGCACTTGAACAGTGAACAGCTCCAGATTCCAAACAGGTGGTAGTCTCTCTGCTTAGCAACATTTGTTTTGGGCCTCTTTTAAGGAGGTTATATGAAATAACAGCAGGAGGGAACTGTTTCCCACCAGGTAACCAGGGGCAGTGTGTGAGGGGAATGGAAGCTGCTATATTAGACTTGTGTGGCCAGACTTTGAGTAAGGAAAAGCTGGTTTTATGAAGTTTTAGAATTGAAATTCACAATCCTGTAACAGATATTGAACATTGCCCTCTTTTGGCTGAGTATTATGCATACAAAATCTATGTATTTATTCATTATTATTATAAATCCATTTATTGACTTCCATATTTCAGCCAAACAAAAATTAGTCGAATTGACTAGACAAAAATGCTAACTAAAAGAGAGAAACTTCAAAATATGGCTATTCTTCTATAAAATATGTATCACCATTTAAACCCCAGTTTTTGCAAAGAATTAATTGTTAGTTAATTAATTAATTGTTCATTAGTGATTGAATTTTTTTACATAATTATGAAACATTTTGGATGTAATGCATTACAAAGAAACAAACAATTTCTTTAAACTTACTATTACTACCAATGTACTTTCAATAGTTAGCCACAAATAATCTCAGTTACTTTACCACTTATTATAGAATATTAATTCTAAGTCAAGTAAGAAGACTGAAGTAAAGTTTAAGCAGGTTTAACAGAAAATGTGGCTTTATTTCACTTAAGCATTAGAGATGCTATCAGCTAAACACATGCTACTTTGAGGAAAGAGAGAGAGACAAAGGAGATGGGGGAGGAGAAAAGGGGGAAAGCAAAGAAGAGCTGTGACTTATCTACATGGGTTTAAATAACAGGCGATGTTGCAGGCTGCATATGTAATTATTGCATATGTACACTTATGGGCCACCGTAGTTCTGAAATCTGACTTTTCTTTTGTATTTACTCTCAAAAGATTGTTAATGGAGATTTCATAAGTTGAGTAGGTTTAAAAAAACTCAAAACATTGTGAAATTATGAATTTTTTTATTAAAACTTTCAATCTGCCTCAACACAAGTGTTACAGCCAAAAACCTTGACTCATAAATTATATTTAAATTTTCGGTGCACCTTTTTACTTTCACCTCATTTTTAAATGTTCCACGTTTATTGATAACCAGGGAAGACTTAAATAACATCAATACATATAGTTTATTCAGTAATTCACGTAAATTCCATTAACGATTACATTTCAAACATTAAATACTAACACTGTTTAGGGGAAGATAACAACTTGTCTAGGGAAGACTATTAAGACAAATGCTTTATGCCATGATGGGCCATTCACTAAAGGATTTCCAGTAGAACGGAAGAAGAATATCCACATCTGTCTTTCTGTTTGAAACCCGTACATAAGGCTCAGTGTAGGATGGCAATGACTTCATGAGGCCAAGGTAGCTCCTGAACAGGCTATTCAAATATGACTCTACCACCATAAGAAGATCTTTCAGGCCAGAACTGAGGTTCTCCATTGATATTTCACTGTAAAGCTCCTGCACTTTCATTTTGCTCAAGTCTTTAAGGTCATTGAATCCTTTATTAACAATTCGTAGATAATCCCCAATCCTCTGCACCACCTGTAGGTTTCCTGCTTCTTTGTAAAGGGCACTTATCTGTGAAGATACTTCTTCAAGTTTTTCAGCCTTGAAGGTGTTCAGAAACTCTTCTGCTCTCTGGATGTAGAACTTTATTGAATTGACCATGTCCTGGAACACTTTCTCCACTCTGAGGTTTTCCCATCTTTGCATTGCCTGCTTTATCTGATTATTAGCTGATTTCATAGCGGACCTCAGGTCCTTCAAAATCTTCTTGCCACTTACAACCTTAGTAGTTCCAGGAAGAGTGAGTTCAATTTTGTTGATGTTGCCTGAAACAGTGTCAGCAATGGTTTCCATGAGGTTAAAAAACCTTGTAGTAGCTCTCTCAATGATCTTTGAAATGGACTGCCGGATCCTGTCGTACATTTCTTGTCCAGTAAGCTTCTCTTCTAGGCCTGGCAGGTGAAATTTGGTGTTCCTCAAAAACTTCAAGGCCGCATCCAAGAGAACCCTCATGTTTGACTCGTACCTCTGAAGCAATTCATTCGCACTGCTGAAGAACCTTCTGCTAAACTCTTGGAGATCAATCTGAGGAAGTTTTGCCAGAATTTTGTTCCACACTTTTTTACCCTCTTGTTTGAGCTGTTTGACAGAGCTTTGCAAGTTCTCAATAACCCGTGGAATCTCCAGGTGGACTTTGTCGACGCCATTAGAGAGAGCGTTCTTCATCTTTAGGCCAGCCTGGCTCAAATCCATGCCAAGGTGTTCAATGTGGTACTGGTTGATAAACTTTTGTAAAGTTTCTAAGATGGTAGGAACCCTTTCTTTTAGTCCATTGATCATGTCCGAGAGTACACTGATTTGATAGCCAACCTGAACATTTAGCTTTTCAGAGTTCTTCAAAGTCATCTTCAAACTCATTAGGTCAGTGTCCTTGTCAGGGGTTGACTGCAGATAAATCAAACCGACAATTAATCAAACAGATCCAAATAATAATAAGTGTATTCAAAGCTATTATCACTATATTACCAAGTATCTGGTGAACAGCTTTGCATGAATCTGAGATGGAGACCTTCTAGTGAACTGGAACCCGATGAAACCAGAGGATGGTAGGGATACTGAAGATGTGATTCCATTGCTGTGTGAAGCATACCGAACACTCATGTCTGTAAATGTCCTGCTTGATATGTCGATTCCAATCGTATGTCTGGAAGGACTGTGGGGTATGAACAGAGTCAGCATAAACATTAGCATCGAAATAGCCTAGCATCAGTTTTGTTCTTGTTCAGAAATGAAAAATAAAACAAACAAAAAAACATTTAGTTACAAAATCAAGAAATTACCGGGCAACTGAAGATTCATCCCGTTTCATCCTGAAAAAACAAACAAATAATATTTGAACAAGCTAAATAGCAAAAAATAATAATAATGAACTGCAAAAAGAGAGAGAGGGACAAAGGATTAAGAGGGGGGGAAGGGAAATTCCTGAGAGAGAACAGCCTGCTGCATGTCTCTCCCCAAAGGAGAAGCAGAAGAAGGGCAGATGTATGTTGATCATCCTTTAAAGAGTTTGTAACTTCCTGTTTGTGATGAAACTTCCTGTTCCCCTTCTTGATCCACGCATCACTGGCTCATATACCATATTGGCTCACTACCAGATGAATGTCAGCTATGCTAGACAACTTGATGGTGGGATTGTGAAGCCAAAGTTTTACTCTAACCTGAAATTCTGCTGGAGGTCTTGCTTCCAGACTATATTCACATCCCGATGGTTGAAGGTACTCTTTCCATCCACACCCAGTTCTCCATTCTCCAGAAGAATTTTGGCAATCACTAAAAATTACCGGGTAAAGAAATAAAATACATATTAGTATTGATTTACTTAACTTCGTATTGTTTGTTAAGAAACAAGTAAAAGATTTACCATCCAAGTTATACTCAAGGAAAGACATGGTGGAGGTGCTGGAGGACTTGAAGGTGCAAACAGTTCCTTCTTCTGTGTTTTCAACAGTTCCAGTCCATGTATTGTTATAAATTGTGGAAGATATTTTGACAGTGGAAGAAAGGGCACCAAAGGCTGGAATAAAAACACTAGCAGGTAGATGGAGGGATATCTCCGGTACATCGATTTTTTGCTCGGGGATGATGATGGTTGGCAATTCAAAATGATATAGTGTGTTTGTGATGTCATCCAGACGTATTGGGTAGTCACCAATGTCGAAGGCTTTGGGTAGGTCAAATGACGAGATGGTGATTTCGTATGGTGGCAAACTGACAAACAAATGAGCCATTTTGTCTTTCAGATACTTTGTCTTAGCATTAATGCTAGGGATTTCCACTGTTGGTAAACCAGGCAAATTGATGTCAAAAGATGGTGTACTGATCTCATTTGGGATTTCTAGATTGGTCAGATCAAAGACAAAGGTTGGCACTTGGAGAGTGGTGAAAGGCACAGTAAATTCTGGGACACTTATGGCTGCAGGTATTGAGATATAATCCGGCAGGTCAGGCTCTTCAAACCGCATATCCACTTCCTTTATAAATTTTGGAATTGTTTTAATCCAATCTGGAACTCCAACTGTTAACTGCGGGATGTTAAACGTCACACCATTTTCAAACAATTTTGTAGGAAGCTCGAAAAGTATTCCCTCATTGCTCTTTGTGTACTTTACAACTGTTGAAACATTGAGGAACTGTAAATGCTCAGAACTGGTAGCATCACCGAATTTAAACATGTCCCAGAGGCTTCTTTGGTACACTGGCAGTTTAATGGACTTCAGGAATGCAGCTTCCCCTTCAATAGATTCTGAAAATTCCATGGTGATTTGAGACTGATCGTTTGATAGTATTATATCAGAAGAGTGGATAAGAGTTCCAAGTGTTTCCTTTCCGCTCCAATGTAATTTCTGCTTCTCTGAAGTCATGGAGAAAGTCTCCGTTCTGCACTAGGCTAGCATCACCAAAGTCACTTTGCTGTGAAATGTCAATATCAAAATTAGCCGAAAAAGTTGTCAGTGGAACATAGTCAAGTGTTGTCTTCAGATTTTGCCTTCCACTTGTTGCAAATGATGCAAGATTGGCTGCATTGATACCAGTAATAGTCATCGTGGCATAAATGCGTCTCAGAGAGGCCTCAACAGCAAGGTTCTTAGTAAAGTCAGAATTCCAGGAACCAGCACTTTGGTGATTAACTTTAGAGGACAATTCGGTTTTCAGAGTAGAACGAAGGCCATTGGCGTTGAGGTACATGGTTGCATCATTATTTAAAACTCCTGCCAGATTTCCACTTCCCATGATGCTTGAATCTGTTGTTCCCTTCCAACTGCTCTCCAAAGACACATAGGATGACAAGGCCTCAAGTGCAACTTTGTGTTCCATGTTTCCAGTTGTTTTTACCTCAAATGAGGGCAGGTCAATTGTGTACCACACTTTAACGTTAGAGTCTATGTTTGGTTTGGACTTGGAATTTCCTCGAAGCACTTGATTTATGTTAAATGTAAAAACTGGAAGATTAATTTTGGCAAGATTTGTTAAGAAAGCCTCCATATTCCTATTGGTCAGGCTTATGGTGCTCTCATGACTGCATTCGGCGTTCAGATGTTCCAAGGACAGGCTTGTAGCCATTTTAAGACCACTCCTTTTGTTGATTGTGGTGCTGCCTTCAAGTTTACCTTTAAGGACTTCAAAAATGGATGTTGACATGACATCAAACTTAATCACAACATCAGAATGGTTGTACAGGCCTCCGTTTGAGTTCACAGTTAATACAGGCGATTTAACCGACATTTCATAGGTTATATTTCCAAATGCAGGAATCATAATGTTGTTTTGAATTTCAGGTATCCTAAAAGAGGGCAGAGTCAAGTCCCGAAGTGTCTCGGGGACATGCAAGACTGGTAGCTCCAAAGAAGGTAGCACAAGGGTGTACGATGGCACTGAAAATCCCATTAATGGAATTTTAAAGCTTGGCGTGCTTACTTCCTTTGGGATGAAATAACCAAATGCAGGCAGTTCAGCTCTGAAAGCTGAAACTTCAATTCGGAGTATGGGTATTGTGTACCCAGGAATGGTAAAATACCTTGGTGGATGGTTAGATGTATCAATTTTGTACTTTTCATGCTGAATTCTGGCTGCATTGTAGGAATTAGTCAGAGCATCAAAAATGTGATCCCGTCCGAGTTCAAAATGTAGTTTCAAAATCTTCGCATTTTCATTGAAGGCTTCATAGACCGGCTCAAGGTTGAGATCAAATGTGTGTTTGTCAGGGTTCTTTTGATACAAAACCTTGAAGTCAATGTCAATTGTTTGTTGGGGTGTGCTCAGAATTTCTTTCAGACCATAATCTTCCCAAAATGAAAACTCATCGATTTTAGATGTTTTCATGTTGAGATATGGGATAGTAACTTCTGGGATGGTAATAGGAACAGTTAAAAAGTCCAGATTGGCTTCTCCATCAACAAAAGCAAAGAATCCGGCTTCATTTTCTCCATTTTCAAAAGTGAAGTTTTGTTTGTATTTGTACTGGTTGAAACGGGCAAGACCAGACCAGAATGCATGTTGCCTGCTGGAGGTCAATGTAAATCCAAAGTCATCTTGTAGATCAATTTTTCCAGTGAGTTTAAGCGGCAAGATGATTTTAGAGTTCCCTTTATTTCTGCAGTCAAAAGTGACTTCAAATGGTTGTGCTAAAAAGTCACACTTGTTGGATAAACTTCCACTTACTTTGCCAATGAGCTCAGCATTATGTGAAATTCCCATTTCTATTCGCACATCCTCCATTTGAGCCTTTCCTTTGATCGTCAGAACACTGCCTTTTATGAAGGGTGCATCAGTTTCTGCCCTGGCATCAATGGTTATGTGGCTAAGGATAACAGACTCTGCGTTAACCAACTGTTTCATCTTAAGGCTTCTGCTGTCGGTTTCTCCTTCAAAACTGAGTTTTGCTGTGCCAGCATTGACGGTGAACTCCAAGTTGCTCTTATGTGTAATCTCATCAGAATTGTCATCAATGGCCTTGGCAGTCCTTGATGAACTAGATTGGGACCACTTTCCACTTCCGACTGTTCCAACAGTCACAGAGATAGTCCCAGATTCAAAGCGAGCTACTGCTCTTTTGGTTATAATAGCCTGACTTGAAAGGTCGATTTTGGGGATGTTTAGATTATGGGTGTAAGTTGTATCCATATTTGCAGAGATTCCATTCTTCAAGGCAATACCGATATTGTTATTCCAATCAGACGTGTACATGTGTGTGGTGACTTTGACATCAGTCTTTGCTGTTGCTTCTGCTGAAGGACCGCTAAAGATGACAGAACCCGCATGGTCAATTCCGAAGGCCATGTGATTGACTTGAAGGGTCTCACTAATAACCATTTTTCTCATTTTGGGAGCTTCAATTTGTAGCATCGTATCCAGAGAATAGTCAAGGATTTCGAAGGTTGACCTTCCATTTGAATTCAAAGTTGCTTTAAACTGTGGAAATTTGGGCGCTGTTGTTGTGTTCTCCAGTGCTGCAGATGTCGTCATTGTATAGTGAGGAATTTCAAGACTGAATTCTCCATGAAGTTTTCCAAATGCTGGTAAACATGGCTCAAATGGAATTTCAGGTATGTGGACCTCAGGGATTGGTAGCATTGTGATATCAAAGCCCTCTATGTTGAGTTTTGGCAGAGTAATCTCTGGGAATTTAATCTCTGAAAGAGTGATCTCAGAGAAAGTGAAATCAGGCACGCCAGAGAGATAAAGAGCACGCAAGTCACCAAAGATGGCCTCCGGATCCACTTCTGGCATTTCTATCTGGCGAACATGGTCAATGAAGTCGATAATACTCTGCTTGATTTTCTCAAAGTCAACTGTGATGGAGGGGACAATGAACATGCGCAGAACTGTGAATTCTGGGATTTTTATCATGGATGGAATTGAAATCTCATGCATCCTTGAAAATTTTAATGTAAAGCCAGGAACCTCAAGAGTCGTGAATGGAAGAACAAAGGCAGGCACATCCAATTCTGCCGACTTAAGAGCATCGAGAACTCCAATTATTAAATCGAGGTACTTGTTTCCATCAGTCACCTTCTTGATTTCATCAAGGAGTTGTGTAAACTTTGATGAGATGTATTCCATCATGTTCATGTAAAGACCACTTGCCCTTTCTAAGTATATCAAGATTTCCGCTCTGATGTCCATGTCATTGATTCTCTGCCTCACATCCTCAAGAATGTCTTGGATCTTCAGTTTGATGTCATTAAAAGCAGTAGAGTCGATTACATCTACAACATTCCTCCAAACTTCAGCTATCCTTGTCTTTTTCAGTTTCTCCAAATAATCAACGACAGTCACATGCATCTCTTTGATGAACTCTCTAGATGCTTCTATTTTCTGTGGAATTTCATAAACTTCATTTATCTGTTTGTTAATATAACTGACTACATCCTTGACTCTTTCATTCACTTCATTAACAAATGCGTCGTAATCAAATGTTCTTAAGGTCTTTATGCTAGACTGAATGTACTCGTTGATGTCGTCTATTATCTCTTTGAAATCCATACGTTTTAACAACAAAACAATGTTATCTAAGACCTCCATTACTTTGTCTGAGATGTACTCAAACTGGATGGATTTTAAAGTGTCCACTACATTCTGAACCAGCTCTTGAATTCTGTACTGCTTGACTAAAATGATGGCCTGTTCCACAATAACTTCAATTTTCTTGTCAATTTCATACCTTAAAATAAGCTCTTGAACATTTGAGTAAACTCTGTTGATTTTCTCAGGAACTTCGTACTCCTCTATCCAGTTGACAATGACATCTTTAGCAGAATCCAGAACCCTCTGAATGTCTTCATATGGGATTTGATCAGATAATTGTTCCACATATACAGTCAAATCAATTGAGATTATATAGTCCCTTAGATCTTCCAGGAACATCTTGATGTCAAACGTCTCGACAATCTTTCGCAGTTCACTCAACTTTTCCTGAATTTTGCTTTTAATCTGGAATTTCGCATCCAACTGTTTCAACCACATAACACTGCTGTCCTTAAGCTTTTCTAAATCGATTTGTCGAACGATATCCTCAATACCTTCAATGCCTCTGATGATCGTCTTGCTTATTTCATATTTCTCATCAAAAGCTTTCAGTTCATTTCCAATCTGAGTCAAAATTTCTGAAATCGAATTGGCCCATGCTCCACTCTCGATTCCATTTTTGATTTTGAGCATCAGATCCCTAATTTGAGTTGCCAGTTCAATAATTTTCTTTCCGGAACCCTCTTTAAAGCTCTCAGCATACATGTCAAGGTCATCTATTGATATTGAGTAGTCGTGAATAAAGGAAATGAGCTGGTCCTTGGCTTTTTTGACTTTGTTCTCTAGATCCATGTCCACAATGATATCATTGACCCTTTGAGGGATTTCATCCAATTTGTTCCTAAACTGACCAATCAAGCCATTGATATCTAAACTGTTGAGGTAGTTCTGAAGGGATTCAAACTGATACATAAGGGCAGATTTCATCTTTTCAAAGGCAGCAGGGAAGCTTTCGATGAAGGGAAAATAGATTATGTGACAATCGCTGTTTTTATCATACTTGATAAAACCTGAGGCACTGTACTTTTGAGGGTCTAGGGGAGTAGTTTCCTTTTCTGTGTTGAAAACACTTGTTTGAAGTACTCCAGAGAACTGGACCCCCATGTCCTTTTCCTTGTTGTAAATACTGACATCTTGGTTGTACGCGTGGTCATTTATCTTTGATTTAATCTTCCACAGCACAGACTGCTCATTGGGGATCAGCAAACTGTCATACTTGTTTTCAAAGTGTGTTTCAGCAGACTGTCCATTTGGAAAGAGATGTTCGGTAGAAGCCCGGCATTCATAGGACTTTGCAATAGCTAGAGGCTCTGCTTTCAAAAGGAACTTGCTGAAAACCTGACCACTGTGGCGGCCATAAAACTGCATGTTACCATCGCTGTTCAAAAAGGCATCAACTGTAAGGCTAAATGGCATGGCCATTGTGCGGATATTGTTTTCTAGACGCAAAGATTCGCAATTTACTTGTGTCTTGCTGTTCATAGTTGATGACAATCCAGCGAAATCCAAATCGAAGCGGTTGCTCATAAGGGAGTCAAAGACCTTTGCAGTTGTGTCACATTTGATTGTGCCGGCCAGATCTTCATAGGTAAATTCACACCCATGCTTAACATAGTCCTCTTCCCCGTACTTTCCACTGAGGCTCCCAGCAACATTCATCTTAAACGGCTCCATCTTAAGATGGCCATCTCCACTGAGTCCTACGTCAAACATCTCAAGTTCGTTATTAGTACTAATAGATGTTACAAATGGCCTCATATTAACCTTGATGTCATGTTTGTAGGATGCTCCATCACAGATGAAATTGTCAGTTTTGGAACGGAAAGCCAAGGTCCATAAAGTTAGAGACAAGGTATGAGTGCATTCTGATCTCATTTTTTGCAGGTTTCCCATCATGGTATTTGAAAAACTCAGCCCTTGCCGGTTAATACCAAGATTCATTGTGTTTCTCGCTGTTCCATCAAAAGCATTTCCTTTAAACACACTGGTTAGATAGGCTTCTTTCGGTGAAATCCTACCCTCCACATTGTGCTCAACTGTGTTGTCATGCATTGATCCTTTTGAGACAACGGACATGGAAGCTCCATCACCATCAACACCACCGTTGAAGGTATTCTCAAAAGTCAAAGAGTTTCCCTCAATAGTCGTCATGCAGCTGGTGCTCAAGCCATTTGCTCCGAAATTTACAGTGCCTTTGTGTGTACCACGTCCATCTTTGAAGTTCAGCAAACCTTCAATGTTCAATTCAAGGCCGTTGTAGCTTAGTGAACCAGTTAGAAGGGAAAAGGCATGATTGCTTTCATAATCTGCCTGAGATTCAACTTTGAAAGTAGCTTCTTCATTCTGGACATCAAGTTCTGCTTTGGAACGCAGGGCTTTTCCAAGCACTGTTGTGCTGACATCAGACTTTACAGAAAGCTGGCCTTTCCTGTGCTTTATTTCAGCCACATGTTTCAGAACATCATCTTGTGCATTTGTCTTAGACAAAAGAGTCAGCTCACCGTTGACATAGGACCCTTTGATCACATTCTGACCCTGGAACATTGAAGAGTCAAACTTCAATCTGGACTCTCCTTTTCCCTCTCGTTTGAGAGTATTGTAGATGTAGGATTGGCTAAGGGTGGAGTTGGCATGAAGAGAGCCAATACGGATGAAGCCATCAAAGTTTCCATCTCCAATGACTTCATCACTTGTGGAAGCTGATTGAGCTGAATAAAACATGGTGGTGTCCAGACCGAGGGGACTTGATGCTTCAACTCTGTAGTTGGTCCTACCACTGAATTTATCAGCCATGCTCATAGTTTCAAAGAAACTCACACTAGCGTTGAGTAAACAGTGATTGACGGATCCATTTACAATATACTTCAAAGTATCGTCGATGGACCCGGTGATCATGCCAGTTCCTGGTGAAAGCAAATCGTACATGATTTCAATTATTCTTGTAGAAATGTAAGGAGAATTAAATACTGTTGCGAAGTGTTCACACTTCATTTGGTTCATTTGACACAGACCAAACTACAAAACATTTAATCCTGGTCTGGTTGGAGTTTACACATGTCAACATAGGTTTGACATATGCCAAACCTAAAGGCATAATGGTCTGATTAGAAAATTTTGGACCATTTTGTTTATACTACAGTCGATCAAGAGACTTGGAAGAAGGCTTATCTTTTAAGCAGCACTTATTTGGTCCACATCAGGGTTTAGGAGGTGGCCTTAACCGTATACTCCCGCAATTATATTTTAGTTTTTCATAGAACCAAAGTGTGAACTACTCCAAATGCATACATTTGTCAAAACTGATATACCTTCAATTTTGTATGACAGAGGTTTCAAGGGACTGCTCGCCATCACTTTGTACTTTGCAATGTAATTGGGAACATCATCAGTGTTGTTTCCGCCCAAAACGGTGCCCTCCCAATCATAAAAATTGCTGTTCATCTTGGCAGAGACTTCTGCTACACCCATCATGGGTAAGGAGAATTCAAATACACGGGGGACTGTGAAAGCTGGGATTATGTAGCCGCTCCTTGGTATGTTTATGCCAATGAGAGGAATTTGAATCTGTGGTATTGTGACACTGGAAGGAATCTTGAGTTCAGTTGATGACTTTCCTCCCAAGAGAAGAGGAAGTGAAATGAAAATTCTGCCTTTGTTGAACTGGTATCTCATCAGTGCATTACTGAACAAAACCAAAGCAGAAAGAAAATGGTTAATTTCAATTTCACATTGTGTACAGTGTTCAGTAAAAACGAGTACAAAAAGTAGGAAGTTAATCAGTAGCTTGATTGAAAGATGAAAATTTATTGAACACTATTTGAACATGAAATTAAAGTTATTTTAAACTTCAGTTTTACCATGATTTTTAAGAACAGCACCAAGTCTAAGCATGGAACGAACAAATTTGCCACACAGCGCAATATATTTCTTTTTCCATGCTCAACTTGTCGCTTCAGTGACATTTGTCTTCCATGGGGAGCCATTTCTGACAGCACGAAATGGGAAGGGCTTTTATGTAATGCCCTTTAATAGTCACCTGTCTGCTGGATATCTCTTATAGGTGCCATATTATGCCATTTTAAAGCATTTATAATGAATATTTGAGCCCTCTATATCAGCGCTGCATCGTAACTTTCTAAATTTAGCATTTATCATAAAAAATGTCCTTGAATCATCTCGCATTTTAGACCTCAGCAAAACACATCATTTAACCCAGTTCCTCCAACAGCCATGCTTTGGCCACACCCCCTGCTGCCCAACCCACACCTGTCAGTCAGAATTCGGCACTTTAAAAATGCATATTCCATTATAATAGACAGAAAATGGCTACATGTGATGTAATAGTGCACTGTGCTTCAGTGCAGGTCTTGAGATATGTTTTTGATGAGGGAACATTAAAAGATGCCCAGAATGTCAGAAGTGTTGACTTTAAATAACAAGGCACCTTTAAATTAATTTGTGATTAAATGCTGTTAATTTGAATTTTTGAATTTTATGGACTTGAATGAAGTTGTTAGAAAAAACACTTTTGGCATAAAGTTGTGGGAGTATTTTGTTGTATAGTATCTCATAGTAAAGCTAAGGGAACTAAAGGTTTTCTGACAAATGTAGTGGGGTGTACTCATTTATGCTGAACACTGTATGTGTGTCAGGTCATGTGATTAACCACTTACGATTTCAGAAATAGTTTTTCTGGCAACGACGGCAGGATGAGCTCTGGGGTGCTTCTCTTGTTTCTTTCAATGTTCACAAATGAGGTCCCTGCAGCTATTTTATCCAGCCAAATATTCACAGCCTGGAGATTCAAATGAAAATACTCTTTAATACACAATGCTAAATGCTAAAAAGAAGGTACGCTAATTTTTCCACGTTAATTTCCACACTAACCTCTAACCCCTTTGAAACAATGTGACGGAGTTTCATGTCAGTCTTGGTGACCTGCCGGTCCAGGATTTCATCCATACTTTCCTGCAGTTGCCTGCGATGCTCCTCCATATTTGGAAACATTTTCTCAACTTCAGAGTTTATGTCTGACTTTATTTCAAGTTCAATCTTGTTGTTATCTACAAAGATTATCAAGTTAAGAACCCACAACAAATGCCTAACAGTGGGTGGTATTCTGGTGCACCATTACCGTATCTGAGAGTGGCTTTCTGTGCAGATGTAGCTTGTGGCATGTTAAAGGTGGTTTCCAGCTGCATGACAAGTCCATTGTCCTTTCTGAAAGTGGCAGTGGCAGAGCTGTCCATGTGTAGAGCTGGCACAGAAAGCTGAAGTCCAAGCAAACCATCCTTCATAGACTCCAGCCTACTCAGAAAGATGCATAATTCCTAAGCTATTATAAAACCATTTTAATACAGCTTTACATTCCTTGTCAGATAACAGTACCTGGCATTTCCGATTAGGGACAGTTGTGGGATATCTTTGTTTGTAACATCAACTGTAATGCCAAACATCTTTTTTCCTTTAGCAATGCTCTCTGTGACTGCCAGCTTGATGCCAGCTTCCAGGTCATAATCAGGGATCTGAAAGTCCGTGGTGAGGATTCTCTTGTTGCGATTGTATTTCACAACTGCTCTTGCTTCTGTTGGCTCAGCACCTTGAAATAAGGAGTTATTTTTATGAATTTTTATGTTTTTAATGGTTTTATGTTTTTATGTCTTATATATTCTGTTTGGAATATGGAGGTGGGGACTGTGACAGATTTTTGTTTGAAATCAAATTATTTTGAGCATATTCTTCAATGCACCAAAAAAATTACAAGAATCATGAAGACTTTAGGGCAAAGATACGTGTTCCAATTTTTAAGAAGACACTAAATCTACTATTAATTATGTAACAGTAGTTTGTCCAGGTACGCGTTTAAGACATGGAACTGGAACAGATTCACATGGTCCACTAAAAATGGCAAGGTTCCACAGTCAAAAGTGACTTGTCAACAAATGAGCTTTCAGTTGTCAGCAATGGAAGAGTAGCAAAACACTTTAAAAATAATGAATTATTTTAATCAAACTTTTATGCTTGTGCATTTGAACATGTTTTTTTTAATGTTTAAATTTAAACGTGAGACTGTCTGAGTCGTATTATCCAAATATTTTGCCATTTTGAGTTTGACTCTTCTTTATTTGAACTGCAGTATTTCTCAAATACTTTGCAGTAGTTGACATAAAAAAAGAAATTCTGATTAAGTATCCCAATAATTCAGTGAGCATCTGCTGTCAAGTAATTGAGATAATATTCTCAAAGAGAAAAAAATAAATGAATTAATTAAAAAAAGATTATAAAATATATTTATATAAATTCATTTTAATAAAATATTTTTTAAATAATTTCACTATTTTAATATATATATTTATGTGTTTGATTAAACAAATTTGAGTATGCTGAAAAGATTTTGACCCAGATATATTGTTTTCTAGTGTGGTCTCAAAGCATGAACATAAAATAAAAAATAAATATAATATAATATGATATGATATGATATGATATGATATGATATGATATGATATGATATAATATAATATAATATAATATAATATAATATAATATAATATAATATAATATAATATAATATAATATAATATAATATAATATAATATAATATAATATAGAATATTTGAAGACTAACCTTCAGCCTTGAGGACAATATTCACAGAATCCACTTGATGGCGTCCCTCTTTTCCCTCCCTCAGCAATGCGTAGGAAATGGTTGCAGTGTACTCAGGCACTTCTCCTGTTGGCTGAAGTTCCAGAGCAAGCCTGTAAACACATTATTTATTTTTCCTTTTTTGCATCTTTTTTTTTGACAATCTGCAACAATTTACAATGTTGCTATTTGCAAAGCCAACAAGAGAAAAGGTACAGCGGCCAAATGCACAGCAAAACACATGCAACCCCCCCAAATCACAAAACATTCAGAAATTACTTTAATTTATATCAAAAGGTGTGGGCTGCAATCATCACAGTAATTTAAAAATATAAATGAAATGACAATATCCTGTTTGCACAAACAAATATGTCTTGCAAACAGAATAGACCACAACTGAAATATTCCACAAGGACATTAAAATCTGAGTTTTCATCCAAGTTCATCCAATCGTTCCGAGGAAAGGGTGTTTTTAACTTTTTTTATTTTTGTATTGTTTAATGTTAATACAACAAATCTTATGATCGGGGAAAACAAAATAAAGTAAAACTGATTATCCGCCATAAAAAAAGGATAAAGAACACAAAAGAGAAAAGGAAACCAATAGGCAAACAAACAATCAAATGAAAATTTCCCACCAAGCCCCCTTGGACGTTCTTGATATTTATTTCCAGCATTATCTTCATAATTCAGTTTGATATTTGATGATGTAACAAGTTGAATTATGATCTATTTATTTGTTTCTCACCTGGTCTCCCCAGTGAGTGGATAGTACGGTGCCGCATTAGTTGAACTAGCGTTGGAATAGCGCAAAACGGTGCAGTAATTTATTCCTGGAAAGATGGGATTGCACTCCGTTGAGTCAGTCCTATCCTCCACCATGGGAGGGACGATCTTTGTCTGACTGGATGTCACAGAAAGCAACTTGTTGCTGTTGTAGAAAAGAAAGGTCACATGTTACATGTTACTGCTCTGTGTGCTTCACTGCTGTACATGTGCACTTAGATGGTTTAAAATGCAGAGCCCAAATTCCTTGGGAGTCACTTCATGCCTGTCACTTTAGATAAAAGTGTCTGGGTTCTATCACATAAATCTTGCCATGGAAATACATCACTGGCCCAAACTCTGCATCAAAAATCTCATGATAAATTCATCATTAAAATCTTCTTTTGATTCAACTACGGGCCTCAAAGAATGAGTGTGGATTTAAGAGATCAGGGAGCTTACCTGAGACTGAAAAGTTGGATATTTCCCTGTGGTGCTGGGATGGCGAGCTTGAACTGGCCGTCGCTTAGGGTGACTTTGGCATTCACATCACTTTCATGGAACATGTTTGTGTGTGTCTCAATGCCAGCCACCACAAACTCTGGGATATAAACCCCCATCTGGGTAACAAAGTCTACTCCCACAGATGGCATGAAGGAGAGCTGTTGCTGTGAGCAATAACGGAAATAATTTTATATGGACGATTTCCCATGTAACATTTTCACATTTCGCCAACTCTAGTTTGAAAAAAACCCCAATGCTGTGCCAACTAGCTTTAATTGTTCAGATTGCCTTGAATATTTGAGTTTCCTCCACTTTTTGTTAGAGCATAGTTGTGACAAATTGTACACCAGAGAAATTACTTACCATCATGCGCTCAATGGTCATGCCTCCTTTGGCTCCAGGGGCTAGAACTCCAGAAAGGGAAAGCTTTAGAGGAAAACCAGCACTTGTAGGAAGCGTAAAGGCTTTGTCCAGGAACATAAAATGGACAAAGAATTCATTCTCCAAGTTAGACATGAGCTGTCCCATAATCTGAAATCACAAAAAGTAAGATTTAATGAAGCTTTTAATAAGAGTGGTGCCTAAAAAGCTTTTAATCTTTTTCCAAAGTTACCGTAAGTCCATTTGGTAATAGAGCATACTACTTAAAGAATGGTAGAATAGTTCTTACTTTCACAGAAGCAGACTTGAATGTGTCTGTGTAGATCTTAATGTACTGCAGCATGAGCTTCAGCTCACTGGTTTTCAAGTATCCCAATTCTGTTCCCATAAAACGCAGGTAAGCCAATCCTTTGGGGGTATCTTCCATCCGTTCAAGCTGGTTTTTAAACTCAGAGATGTATTCTTCCATACTCCTCAAGATCTCCTGGGGAACCTACGAGAAAAGACTGGCTTAGGCTTTATTTTTCCATCTAATGTGATATGTTTATTCAAACATCACCACGACGTACTTGTCTTTTCATCTTATCGCCTCTTAAAGGCGAAATCCATTTCTCTAGGACCTGTTTGATGGGATGTGGAGCATTGTCGTTGACCCAGTACATGGCTTTCGAGATGGAATCAGGAAAGAAGCCATTTTCACCAAAGAGAACATCGATGACTGGCTCAAATCCTTCACCTTCCAGACCAATCTATAATGAAAAGATGGGTATATTCATGAAATGACACAAAAATATAAAAAAAGTCTTCTTTATCCTCTTCTATCAATACCTCCAATAGGTCCGGGTTGAAACTGTCGAGGGTGGTGGCTAAAATGACTTCCTTTGGTAGGTAATTGGCAGAATCAAAAATGACGTTGCTTTCTACTGAGCCGACCAGCGGGACTTCAGCTTTGTAGTTACGGGAGAACTTTGTCATTTCCATTGGAGTAAAGTTCACATCATTCTGTAGAGCTTCAAGAATGTTCTGTTTGGCTCTAAAACACAAGATATAGTAATTATATTACAGATTTAGTGCCTACATAATTTAGGAATATATTAGAGATTTAATTTGGTTTGCAGCAGAACAATCGACAGCTCCATAGCACCGAAACTTTTTACCATAGCAACCAAATTTTCTGATCCCTATCTCTGTTTTTGGTAAAAGATAAAGACATTGGAGTTGGTTTATGTAACTTATATTGACAAAGGGAGCATAGCCAATGGAAATTATAGACAACATGGGGGTTGGTTTTGCATCACTCATATTGGTATGGGGAATTTTGTATGTCACTGACTCCTCCATCTTCTTCTTCTTCTTCTTTTCCTTTCGGCTGTTCCCAGTTTAGGGGTCGCCACAGCGAATCATCCTTTTCCACCTAACTCTGTCCTCAGTATCCTCTACTCTTGCACCAACTACCTTCCTGTCCTCTTTCAGCACATCCATATATCTTGTCTTTGGTCTTCCTCTTGACCTCTTGCCTGGCATCTTCATCTCCAACATCCTTCTACCAATATAACCACTATCCCTCCTCTGCACATGTCCAAACCATCTCAACCTGGCCTCTCTGACTTTGTCTCCCAAAACAACCAACCTGAGCTGTCCCTCTGATGTGCTCATTCCTAATCTTGTCCATCCTCGTCACTCCTAAACTGAACCTCAACATCCTCATCTCTGCTACTTCCAGCTCTGCCTCTTGTCTTTTCCTCACTACCACAGTCTCCAACCCATACATCATAGCATCATAACCCATACATCACTGACTCCTCCATAGTAACCCAAATTATACCTTTGTAACTAATCCATTTTGCTTATAACGTTTGCAAATTTACAAGCCAGATCACTGTACATACCTGCTCAGCTCTGGGTTTTTTGATTCCAGTATGTTGACGATATGGGACGATACAAAACTCTTGACTTGCTCATTTTTCTCACTCTTGAGTGTCCTCAGCACAGTGTTCACATCCTCTGGGTCCCTCATAAGCATCAAATATGCTGCAATGCGCTTTTGAGAAGGTGCTTCTGCATTCTCGTATTGATGGATCATGGTCCTTTTCACCTAGAATAAAAAAAAAAGTAAATATCAGCACTAACAATGTAACCCTAGCAAAGGTTAATAGTAGGGTTACAATGATACACTCTTCTCCCGATACATAAGACAATGTTATATCTATGATACAATATGAATCACATTAGCGAGGCATAATTTTGTAAAGAAAAATATAATAGAAAATATATTATCCTATTTTCTTGTTAATTTATGAGATACAGGTAATACATGACAACCAGAAAGATACAAGCTCTTTAAATACAGTTGCTTTGGGCTTTGAATCTCCCCTTACTTCAACCTTCGACATCCTTCCCTCTTCTTTTTCCTTCTTTATTCGTGTATAATGTTTAAGCTAAATGAAGCAGCATTTTCTGCTAAGTCTTCTTAAACCTTGCTTATATGGTTTTGAATTGATATTCTATAACAAAAGTGTTCAACTATATTAAACCAAATAAAACGTTCTTATCTGAATCTTTAATTTTTCAGGTGGTAAAGATAGGAAAGCCTAGACTAATTAGAGCATGTAATATCATCCAGCCACTAGGGAGCAGTGCTAACATTTGTGCGCTCTGAACATCTAAGAGAAAGATGTCTCTTGTTCTGTACGCTTGTTTTTATTATATTCTGCATGTTTTCAAAAGAAAAAAAAAATCCCAGTAGCACCAAAGTACAGACAGTGACATTTTTATACATCGTCATATGGTATAGGGAGGGAGGAGTGATATCATTGGGTGTGCCATATTTGTAGAATGGTTGGTGGAAGAGACTGACAGCAAAACAGATTTCGATTTGGTTTAAACTATGTTTTGTTTTCAACATTTCATTGAGAATTATTACATAAACATTCTTTGGCTGATGATGTAGCTTTGTGGAGGGGCATGTTGTACTACTTTATCATTTAAGAAACTAATTTAGAAAAAATTATATGACCTCAACATGCTTCCAGAAAATACACTAAAGAATCAAATCAACTTAACATTTTGTTCCCTTTAAGATACAATTTAAGATACAATATTTTCTTTAAGAAATATACCTGATTAAAACAAAACACTACTTACATCTGAATTCATTTCCATGAGACGGAAAGCCTGGATAGCTGCTTTCTGCACTGGCAGGGAAGCAAGTGTTTGGTCCATGCAGTTTACAAGAGAAGACTTCAGAGATTGGAATCCCTCCAAGTATTTACCCATGACACCAATAATCTGTACAACAGATATTGGTGGTTATTTAAATACATAATATTTACAATGTATTCATCCGATACGCATATGTGATATTTACCCTTAATGTTAAGAAAGTACTGTCTTCATCTCTTGAGCAATCACCTAACATGAACTCCATGAATTCTGACACATCTTTAACTTCGGGTATGTGTGTTGCTTGCTCTTTGGGAAGTCTGAAGGGAAAAAACAGAGTTCCACTTTGATAACATCATATAATGGAATGCTAAGAGCTAACAAAGAATTCACTTACTGTTTCATTGTGTTGGCAAGAGCATACATGACAGCTTTGCTTGGCTTGTTTTGGGCCATGCTCAGCATATCTCTAAGCCTCTGGGGACTGCCTTGGGGTAAGAGACTCAACGCATAGATAATCGCATCCACCTCTTTGTCTGACTCATCAAAAGTCCTGAGGATCTGCATGATGGCACTGGTACATTCACCAGTCCCACACTGGAAGAGTGTCTGCCATGTAAGCCACTTTGAAATCTTCATCATCTCTTCAGCAGCTCCAGATAACGTCTCATTTTTCAGGCCACGGACTTCAGAAACCAGTTTGTGGAAGAGGCTGGCTCTCTGTTGACTCTTTCCTGACTTGCTAAGGGTAGTGAGCTCTTTCATTGTGGCGATCACATCATCTTTAGACTGAACGGGAAGCTTGTCTTCCACCTCCTCCATAAAGAGATTCTTCTCCAGAGAGTCTGTTCAGAAGAAAAAGTGTGAAGTGCTTGTTGTTGATCATTATTCACATACCCTGAGCCATTACTAAATAAGATCTAAATGTAAAGGTTTGATAACCCTCACCATCTTTGTTGAAATATCGGTTGTTTATTTTCACTGAGTCTTGAAGAGTTAGAGTCTGTTTTACTTCAGAAGAGATCCCATACTGCCCTCTGTAGGAGAAAGTACAGAAATATTGTAACATTAAAGTAAATAGGAATTTACATTCTTTCATTTTTATCACAGCCCTGAGAAAGGTTTTGTGAGAAGCCTAGGCTCTCAATGCAGAGTTCCATTTTCCCCATTTGTGCATTTCTTCCACTTTAAACTGGAAAGTGTTGTAAAGTACATCTATATGGACACGGACATACAAGTTTCTCTTTATAGCTGTATCAATGGCCACTTTATTAGGTACACCCTGCAAATACTACATCTTTTCCTTTCAGAAGTGCCTTAGTATGCATAGATTCAACAAGGTACAGGAAACATTCCTCAGGGAGTTACAGCAGATTTATTTCATGGATACATCGTCATGTTCAAGAAGCCATGCACACTATATAATAAGGTGCATTATTCTGTTGAAGTAGCCATCAAAGATGGGCACACCCTGGTCATAAAGGGATGGATATGGTCAGCAATACCCCTCAGGATGGCTGTGGCATTGATACAATGCTCAGTTGGTACAAGTGTTCCAAGAAAATATTCCCAGACCATTACAGGACCACCACCAGCCTGAAAAATTGATATGAGTCAGGATGGATCCATGCTTTTATGTTGGTTTTATACTTTTATGACGCCAAATTCTACCATCTACCCTACGATCCGAATGTCTAGACTCACCAGACAAGGCAACATTTTTCCAATCTTCTTTGATTCCATTTTGAGGAGCCAGTGCAGTTGTAGCCTCAGTTTTCTTAACCCGAATGAGTGGCACCCAGTGTGGATTAAATAATTTACATTTACATTTATGTATTTAGCGGACGCTTTTATCCAAAGCGACTTACATTGGGAGTAAACATCAAGCAGTTTGGTACAAAGTGGTACAAAGACATACACATAGAACACTTTCAAGCTAGTTCAGAAAATGAATTCAAATCAGTGCTTCAGAGGGTTTTTTTTTTTATTTTTATTAAGTTAAGTTAGTAAGTGCTCTCGAAAGAGTAGAGTTTTTAGTTGCTTAGTTTAATGCCTTCAATTTATATACCAGTCTGCCCATTCTCCTTTGACCTCTGGCACTTTTTTACTTTAGTGTAATAAAACCATGTTCATTTTCAAACAGAAGGGATGGCATACAGGCAACTACGACAAATTGTAGTTATCTATATTTTCATAATAAACAATTTCAAGGTGAAAAGGTAACTCACTCATGCGAGAATGGAACGAAAAGGTGCTTCTCTGTACACTGGGCTTCAGTCATGTGCTTCCTCCTGTTATCAAACTGATAGTTGCATGTCTGCCTGCTGCTGATGAGCTTGGAAAAAAGTTCATTCTGGAAAAGTAACAATATTTATGTGTCGACTTCTGTTCACAGAGACCCTAATGAAGCACCTCTTGCTAAATAATAAGATGGATAGATATATTCAAATGAATGAGCTGTGTGTCCTACCAAGCCGGGCAGGAGGGAGAGAGGGCTGGTGGGCAAACGGTGAGGAGAGAAATGGCTGCAGTCGGACAGATCTCTGACCACAGTCACATCTGTATCAATGTCTTTTCGTGAGTTCACAGTAACACCAGTCTTGCAGATGCCATGAATTGTACTCTAAAGGGAAAAAATATGTGGGTTTATAAAAAGACATAGCGTCTGTGCGCTATTGCAACATTAGTTTATTTTAATCTGACCATTCTCTCATTGTGTTTCTCCTCCAGGACCGGCACAAGGAGAGCAGAGATGATTCCTCTTTTGATGTTCAAAATGTTCTCTGGCTCATCCTTCTCTGGATAAAGGGAGACACTGGTTACCTGGTCCACAACAAAATTCAGAGGGTTCCTGCAAAGAGGGAGAAACAAAAATGAAAAGTTGATTCAAAATCCATCTTCCACATCATCAAGTATTTTTTAACTAAGAGGCAGACTCATTATGGGCTATTCCACATACTTCTCCATTGCAGCTTGGAAGGCCTCAGCTCCTGCAGCCTGTCTGTAAACCGGCTGACCCTGAGAGTCGATGACCGCAACCTCGCTCAAAGCACATTCTGAAGTGTGAAGAACGAAGCTGCATGTTTGGGGGACCTCGATTTCAACCTAGCAGTGAGAGAGAGAGATAAAACAAAATAAAAACACGACACTGGATTGTGTTACTCTCTGGTAGTAATGAAAAGCAATGTTTTTCTTTTTAAAACATACCTGACAAGAAATCTTTGGGCCATTCCTGAGGTTAGCTGTACCAGTCACTCCATTTTTGCTCTCAGCTGTATACTGATAAACATATTTTCTCAGGTTCTTGAATCTGGCAGACACTTGGAAAGAGAACATGGAAGCATTTAACATCAATATTACTGTCCCTGATTAAATTATTACGTTTGTTGCTGCATTTGTTTCACAACTGTCACATGTTCAGTGTTTATCGTGACAGTGTTGGGTTCAATCAGATGAACTTTGGACCTTAGAGTGCCACATCTCTTGTTCAATACTCTTGACACAGAGTCCACGTATCAGGGTTCAACTCTGCTATCTCATGCCGCTGACAGAAACACAGTTGGCCAAATGAGAGAATCTCACCCTGATTGGTTACTTACAGGATCTTATCTCACATTTTCTGCAACTAATCTGTGGTAGCCTAGATTTCAATCAACATGCTGTGTATTAGATGCTTACATGGGCAATTTAATAGTTGACCTTCTCCACCATCTTCCTCAGAAACATCAGTGCTTGCTTCTGCTTAGACAAAAAAAAGAGTTCACTATAGCATTCAATTCAGCAATTTTATGCGGCCACCATTTTAAGAATGAAAGCGAAGAAGAGGTAAACAACCAGGGCATTGATGACAAACCTGGAACTACTGCCAATATATTTAATAATAGGTTGAAAATTGGGCTGAAAATAAATGTTGAAGGGCTGTTTTATTAAAGGCTACATCATCAGTTTAGAAAGTAATGGTAATAATATACTAAATTATTGGTCAAATAATGACTGTGGCTACAACACATTCTCACAGCGTCAAAGTAGGAACGTATACAATAATGATTTATTTTTCTGCATATTATTTTTCGGTCCCCGGAGTCTTCTTTCATTATTAAAATGGCGGCTGCATAAAATAAGTGAATTACTGATTTATTAATAAATAAATAAATAATTTGTTAAGTAAAAAAATTTTGGTTGGCATTTCTAAAAATTTAAATGAACTGTGTTTAAATATATCTAAATACTTAATTTAATTACTTAATTAATTTTGTGATACCAGGTGGCAATTTTTAAAATTTGTAATAAAGTGCAATTTAATCAAAACAATGTTACAGTCTGAACAAAAAGATTTATAACCGAAATAAACACTTATTTAATTATGTTTATACACTATGAATCTGTCATTGTTTTCTTCTATTTACTATCATAATTCCTATCAAGAAATACATTAGCAAGATTGAAATGTCATTAAAAGCTATTAAAAAAAAGATTTGAATAAATCTTACCTGCTAGTAAGTTAACACTGAGCAGAAGTAACAGACACAGCTTAGTGTCCATCTTGAAGGGCACTAGAACACCCTCTGACAGTTACTCACACCAGCTATGCTTAAATACTCCAACTGGAGTAAAATCACGACATACCCCCCTCCCCTACAAAAAAAACCTCCTTCAACCAGGCCCAGTCTAAAGACCAGAGAGTGGCATCTCTGATTTGTCATTCAAAGTTCAGCATTTAGAAACACACCTGATTAGAGAAATAAAAAAATTTGTAATTAAATTTAACATTGTATTTTAAGGTTACTAAATATCTGTCAAGTTTATTCAACCGATTATTCTGTAATTGTTCTTTGTAAGGTCCGGAATTGAGAAAAGGTTGTTTATATTTGATATTTCATGGTCAATTCAATCCTTATGAATCATTTCTGGGGTCGTGAGCGTCCTAAGATTCCCACTGTTCTTCATTCACCCAGTGTTCTACTTTGATGGGGAGTGTGGCGTAACACTAATTCAAATCTTAATCAAGGGACGGTGTATAGCGAGACAAGCTGATATGTGAAACACGTAAAGCATCTTTCATACAGTTACTAAACAGTGTTGCATAATATTCATATCATATCTAAGGGAAAAATGCATTTGCATGCTAAAAAAATTAGAATATGGTACACAATATATTGGTATTTGCTCTTGGTTGTACTTTGAACAACCACTACATCTAGAATTTTATAGATTTTTTTGAATATGGGTTTTGAACTGTAAAAAACAGGAAAGGGATATACACTTCTGCTACAACTTCCGAATAAAAGAGATGCAAATAAAAACAAACAAACAACCTCAACTGAAGTAAAGAGCTCTCTAAAATCATTGTATCAAGGAGAAACTTTAGGAAAATTGGGTTGCATGGTCAAGTCGACAGAAGAAAGCCATTATTATATTCAAACAGCTCAGTGACTTCTAGAACAATGCCATTTGGAGGGAAAATGTAACTTTTTGGCCTCAACCATAAAGGTGGTGCAATGGATAGCACTGTGCCTTTTCTAAGTTAGAACGTTGCTTGTTCGAGGTTCGCTGGTGATCTTTCTTTGAGGAGTCTGCATGCTCTTTTCTTCTGGTTTTCACCACAAAACCAAACACATGCATCAGGTTATTTGAATGTTCTAAATATCCCATAGGAGTGAATGCGTGTGTTGCTTTACACTGCACCATCAGAACCCTGTGGACCTTAAAAGGAAGAAGCGTGTAAAGTAAATGAATTAATAAATTGAGCTGAGATGTATTATTGTTCTTAGTGGAACAGGGTACGCAAAGTAAGTTACGGTGGTGCTATTTCAGTTCGTATATGTATCATTTAAAAAGGTACATTATTGTACCAGCTACTTGAAATGGGTAAAACATTAGATCCTTAAAGTACAAAATCTAAAGGTACAAATGTTTACCTTGGTTGTAAGGTACATTTAGGTTTCCATATCAAGGTTTTACAACTATGTACCTTTTTTCTAGTGTAGAACTCCGCTAGGATATCTCAAACTGACCTTTGTTCAGGTCCTAGTTAACAAAATTATGTAATTTTATGTACTAACTTATAAGTTATAGTGCATACCGAATACAAATTTGAGAAAATGTGATAAGACCGCTGCTCAATCCACAGATTACAGCAACTTTGCAATAAAGTACCTGCGCAATTTCTCGCGTACCAAGATGCGCATGCGCAGTCTCGTGAACTTTACACCTGTTACGTTCAGGTTCAGCTGATTCCGATGGACTGTGTTTTCATCTGCTTGTGTTGAAGATGTCTCGAAAAAGCGTCAGATTCAAGCGCAAATCAAATCACAAAAAGTGAGATAAATCCACAGTTATTTCAAAAAACGACGAACAAGCAACCAGAGAAGGAAATCTGGTTCAGGTGGATGAGTCTTCGAAGTCCCACAAGAAGAAAGACAAAAAGTCTTCCAAACAAGTGCACGTCGCCTTTCTGCCGGAGAAATACCAGCCGCTTGTCGAGGAGGAGGTTTCTGCTGAAAATAACAAGAAGAAAGACAAGTGCAAAAAGTTCAGAAAAGTAGGTTACCACTTTTACCCTTTTGCCCGTTTGAAAGTTCACGTTTCAAATATAAAGACTTTTAATGAAATTAATTTGGTGGAAAATCTTAATTTATTTTAAATTATTTTATTCAAAAAATAAAATGATTAAAAATTTGATGTTTATTTTAAAATATACGATTTGAAATGTGGGTGATATTTAAAATATGGACACAGAAGTACAGAATTAATTAAATAAAAGAGTTATTTTTTAAGTTTTTATTTTATTTTGTTTATTTGCAGATGTTATTTAAACAATTACGTGTAAGAATTTATTTATTTATTTGTTTAATTAATTAGTTAATGGACTGGCGATCTGTGTATCCCCGCCTCTCGCCCAATGTGCGCTGGAAATGCACCGCCAGACCCCTGTGACCCCAAAAAGGGAATAAACTGACTGTAAAATGAATGAATTAATGAATGAATGAATGCTTAGTTACATATAATATCAATCAAAAATATATCATGTATATTTTTGCATTTATTGCATCTTTTTTATTGCAGAATGTGGGAAAAACACTTCGTTACACCTGGAAGTGCTTAGTAGTTGGACTGCAGAATTTGAGCACTGCATATTCGATGCCATTAGGTGTGGCGGTCACAGTAGTCCCAGACGTTTACAAAGAAAGAGCTCACATCTAGCACCAATTCAAGAGCATGAAACATCAGCGATCCTCTTAACATCCACTTAGTAATACAGAACTTTTTGTCACATTTCTCGATGAGAATCAAAAGGAAGAGACTGATTATTTGATTTTCTTTTTATTTTGCTACTTGAAATGGACTTGCATAATCCTGAGAATAAATCTAGGAAAATCTTGAGTGAAATGGAAAAGTGAAAGCTCTTTATAGGAAGGCCAGAGCAAGTAGGATAATGATGTTTTATGAAACAGACCGACTGGAAAGAGATATAGAATGGCATGTATGTTTTCAGAAAGAGGCAGTTTGTTAAATGGTTGTTAAGAACAATATGAAGAATGGGTTTAATTGAAATAGATACTTTTTTACATGAACATAGCATTTTTATATTTTTGTGTATTTTCAGATGTTTGATATAGTTGGTAGCAAAAAGAATAAATGCAGAAATCCTCTTTCTCACCAACAGGAGACAGCATTGGACAACACAAAAAAGTAAATAAAATTGTATTGTCTTTTATTACAGCATTACTGTTATTTTATGAGTTTTCTGTAGAATTCAAATTGTTTAATGGAGTTTGCATGTTCTTGTGTGGGTTTCCTCATGCTTCAAGTGAATTGAGGACTCTAAATTTCCCTTAGAAGTTAATGTGAGTGAGTGTGACTGCCACATGTCTATACACCACAGTTTGGCCTGACAACGTGAAAGATGGCTTAATTAATGTTTACAGTTTTTACAACTGACAACAGCCTCAAGTGGCCAGATGATGAATTGGAGTTTCAGTCACTTCCTGTCATTGTCATGCAACTGGAAAGTGGGAGGTGTATCACTGCTGGTGCTGTTCCAGGCAGAGATTAATTTGTGAGTGAGAAAAAATTTTGTTAAAATTATGCACCGTTTGAGAGTAGACCATATCAGGAGAAACTTGATTTAAATGAGCTTAGACAGGATCATCCAATATTATCCAACTGCAATGCCGGAGTGCAGCGCAGTTAGGCCCCTAGATTTGTCAAACAGCCCCCTCAAGTAGATTCCCATTCATGGTTAGAGCTGTGGGTTTTGGTAAATGTTTTCTCTCACTGACTGTTGGATGCACGAGAATAGGTAAGGTTTAAATCTTCCAACACTGGAGGACAAGGCCCCACTCCGGCATTGCAGCTATAGATGCTACTCGGATCATCCCGAGATATTTATAATTCAGCATTCATAAGCTTCAGCTTTCAGCTTGTGAAAAGATTATGAAAAGATTATTGTGCTTCCCGGTCTCCTTTTTAAAACACAGAGTCAGGATGGATTCAGATGGATTTACTTTTCAAGAAAAAGGCAAAAAAAGATTTGTGTTCTCAAGAACAGTAGGAAAAAAAATCATGTATGAATGAGAAGTTGTTAATTTATTTTGAAAAGTGAAACGCTGCATAAATATCCCCCTTGATAGCTAAAAAGCACCAGCCACCACTATTAAGCAGGAATAAGCAAATGTGTGAATGATATAAAGAGTAAAAGACATGATACTCTAATGTTTCTGGGGCTGTTCTATCTTTTATTAATTGAAACCATATCACCAGACCTGGGATTTCCCTACATGTTAATTTCCACCTCTTTCATCATTACCTCAGATTCTCCAACTACACAACCTACTTCTTTTATCTCTCTCATCTCGTAATGTGCTCTACTGTATCGTTCTGTACGGAGCCAGCTGGCACAGTGATGGAACGGAATGACGAGAGTGAGCGTATATATGATCTATACTCACTACAACATTCCATGGTTCTCCAGCAGTAATTCTACTCATGGAAAGCACCAGATCTATAAATAAAAGTTATTGTTGTTTAACCGAGGGAGGGATGTCAGCCAACAAGATGGACATCAAGGATGAGAGCAGCTGTTACAAAGATAAGAATGTTTGAGGATTAAACTGCACTTTTTCGACTTATCAGAGGGCGTTGGACAGACTGAAATGAGATTTATGTCATAGAGGGGATTAAAGGTTCATGGGTGTTTTCAGCTGGCACTCTCCTCCATACAGGTGCTGTGGTAGATCTGGACTTAATAGGTGGGCTGCAAGTGACTCAAGATAAGAAAAGGCTCTCCATGAAACCATGCAGTTTGAAGAACATGAAATAAAAAAATAAAAAGGGAATTAGCATTTGACGATGTTATCTCCTGACTCAATAACCACTAGAGCCTCATCACTTCATCCGAAAGTCATAATAAAGAACCAAAATATCTGTGAAAAACAGACGTCTTCTAATATTCTCTACGCATTTTCTGTGACTGTTTGTGGGAGTGTTTCTAAAATTTTTGACCACCATGAATGCTTTTCTTTCTAAAACAATCATTTACTGATGCATGTTGAATTATAGCAACAGCATTGTCAAACCTGGAACCTACACAGTCATTAGTCATTTCTTCAAGGGACTGTACATTAAGGTAAAAAATGTACAACCAAATACTAGAAAAAAAACCCCCACAAATAATTAATGTTGGCAAATTTTAAGCAATTTTGTTTTCTCCTTGAATGCTAATAAATACAGAGAGGATTGATTGGTGTTAAAATTGACCTTTTCCACTTTTCCACCTCATCCACTATACCTCATCCATTATTAATACTATAAATAACTTGAGGAAAATGAGAATTTCCTGAAGGAAATGTGATTTATACAATAGTATAGTGAAAGTGAAGTGACCCATATGAGGAATTTGTGCTCTTTTAAATGCTTCATCTTGGATTTTAAGAGAGATATTTATCCTCAAATAAAAAACACATGATTTCAACAAACCTGTGTGCCTGTTGATAAAGAGTGGTATACTCCAGGTAATCCTGGACTCAAAATTGGACCACAAATGCCATCTGTAATTTTTACTTTTAAAGACTTTAAAGTAATCATCAGAATATGTTCTCCATCTCAAAGAAGCTGGAGCAGGTGAACTTTTACTGGACATCCTAACCCATGAACCAATTCTGTTCCAGACTTCTTTCGTAAACTGATTTATTTGATAGAGTACACTGGCCAATCCTAATTTTCCAGTTGTGGTTGAAAATGAAAACAGTTGTGTAATTTCCCATCAAAGCAGAAATTATTTTAGAATTAGTCTACATGAACCGAACACCATCCCCCACAGAAACATGGAGTTGGGTCACTGATGTTTTGGGAATGTGTGAGCTCCAAAGGCACAGGAAACTTGGTCAAAACTGATGGGAAGATGAATGCATTAGTGTCAACGATTATGCTAAATAATGTTAGCCAGTTTCGCTAAAAAAATGATGTGTTAGCGTGTCACTGTAACTCATGGGGTGATGTGCTTCCTGTGTGAAGAAGGCCTTTAAGCAGTGGTACGTGATCTTCTGGTCTCTCTTGGACCAATGCAACAGACCGACACAGGAGAGAGAGAGAGAACGTTCAGACACCCCTTGGGGGCTCTAGGTGACTGAAAATGCTTTTTCTGTTTATCCTAATGCATCATTAAACTTGTTTCCTTTCTGTTCATTTAAATATTGCCTCTAAATATTATAAAGGTAATGTAGTTATCAGGTTCAAAGTGAAGTTGAAGGCTCCTGACCTCAATGGGGAGAACTCAAAACGTCCAACAATTTACAACTGGAAATAATTAAGAAAGTTAACACCACCCAAACACAGGGTGTATAAAATTATTCAACTGTACATTTCAACTGTATTTAGACCAAGGTGTCACTTTTTTGCAATTAAACATCCTTTTAACTTATTAAAACATCCAACAGAAGAATATACAGTTAGTATAACCATGGAATTGATTGGCCATCAATATTTTGTTGTTATTCGTCATGGATGTTTGTTTGGTGAAACAGAGATAGACCTAAGTTTGAACTGTTTTAATGATCATTTCTAATGAGACATAACATTCTGGTTACAGCGAGACAACGATATTCTTCATTTTGATGGTATCAGGTTTCCCGTTAACAATAAATGTCAAAACAATCATTCCTCAAGGGTTATTCAAGCATTCTAGTATTATCCACATTATTTGGTTGTCACATCCTTATTTATTGGACCTCCCACAAGTTTAAAAATGTGGAAATCTGAAACTAATTCAAAGACGGCATGCTGTCGTTGCTGGCAGATCAATGTGGTATTTACCTCCAGCTTCCTCCATTTACGTTCAGTCACTGTCCGTTTGTTTAGATTTATGCAAGGAGTTTTTGTTATGGATCAAACCCAAAGTCTTCTGGTCAGTGATAAAAAGACGACAGTGGAGAAATGATGGGAAACAGGAGGCTGTGGTTATTAAAATCCACTAAAGTTCAATCTTCGGCTGGTCAGTGTGGCCTTAATAAGGGTAAATATCAAATGCGTGACAAGAGAAACTAATGACACATCTACATAATCATCCTTGGGCAATAAATAACCTGGGAGCAAATTAAAAGGCTGAAATATTCCCAGCAGATTCAGACCGTCACGTCCGCACACAGACAGTCGGTCTTTGTTCTAGGAATAATGTCTGTCCGAAAAGAGCAACAAGAAGTATCAAGCATCAGAGGTCAAGTAAACATGCAAAATTGTATTTTACACTTTTGGGAACCTAGAGTTTAAGAACTCTCCACCCATGACTACCTTTTTGAAAAACTACACTTTGTTGTGCACAGTTTTAAGGGTTTTTGTCTCAGGGATTTCCTTTAATTTAGATGTTGAGTTTTTTATCCGTCAAATAGATAAGTCTTTCACGCAGAAAAATTCAACACTGGTGTAAATTGTGTGGACCTGTATACCCACTGCACCTGTACCATATTATGCCCTTTTCAATGCATTTAGAATCAAAGGTGGACCCCTCTATGCCAGCAATTCACCTTTTTCTAACTTTCGAAATGCGATATTTATTATAAACATCTCCGAATCAGTTTATATTATGCACCCACTGCTATACTTTTGCCACACCCCCTTTTGAGTGAACCCCACCTGGTGGTCGAAACTCTTTTAAAACCATTTTAACGTGATACATTTATTGTATTAACACGATATATTTAACAACCAAACACAAGATGTGGTGCAATTACACATCCATTTTTTTCCCAAACTCTCAGACAGTATGTTTGCTCTACATGGAAATGTGAAGCATCTAACAGAAATCTGATTGGTTAGCGGGTGGTGAGGAAATCAGTGACACTGTTAGCTTCCTGTTGCATTTCTGAGCTCTCTGTATACTAAAATAAGTTGCATAAACAAACATAAATACAACCGCAGGCACATTTCTGAGGAAGGACAGACACTAAAACATGGGAAAAATTCCATGCATTCCATTTTTCCCGAAACGGCACATTCACGTCAAAGCTTTAAAGAATTGTTTAAAAGCAAGAGAGTTGACTTAAAAACTGCTTTGTTATTTAATAGGGGTGTAAAAATAGTTTAACCTACACAATTGTCACTAAACATATCGTAGAGTTACTGTGAGATATCGTCCAGGAGCTACAATAGCTCTCACTAGCTAGAGCCTGAAGTTCTTAGCTTCAAGGTCAATAGTAGGTAAAAACATAAATTTTATGTAGCTCAAATACATGCAAAAGGTTTTGGCAGTAAAAGATAACAGCTGACCCATTGCTTCTCCACTTGCATGCAATCCATCTGAATGGAAGGATCATGGAAGCTGTTGACCCTTTATTTCTGTTGTATGACTGTAAATCAAGAACACAGAATTAAATATTTTCATTTGTCAAGTTTTTATTTGCAGTATTGGGCTTCCGTAGTATCAGTGCTCAGGAGTTATGCTGTTGGTGGTACTTTTGTAATGCTGATAAAGAAGTATTTTCTCGCATCTTTGTAAAAATGATTTGCAATTACAATCTACAGATAGCTACATTTTTTATTGTTAGTTCATTTGTTTTTCAACTGCTAGTTTTGACTAGTTAAAATAGATTTTAAACTCCATTTCAGCCTGACTTAATTACATAAACTTGTTCAAGAATGTTAGACGATGCTCAATGAACTGTGACGCATGCCACAGCCAGCATACAGGCGTGAGCTATTGCTTAATGTCTAGATAACTAGGATCCGATAAGGATTTAATACTCACTTAAAGATCAAGAAAGTGCATCTGGGTCTAGCTGCTAAAAAGAGAGATAGTTTATTCAGTGTCATCACAAAAATGACTACAAAAGAACATGAAAATTAAAAGCTGTAAAGGTTTGTCAGGACTATGTAAACCCTGTGCGACAAAGAGAAGATCCATGGCATCTGGGTAACGATAAAGATGATGAACCTGAGTTTTGTTGATTCCTTAGATTCTACTGTGTCTTCATGCACACTTTCTGCAGTGGTACCAGTTCCCCGCAAACCCCCAATTAAAAGTGTGCGGATGACAAAAGTTGACCATGATTTTTCCGTTAATCTTATGTACAATACAATGTGTTGGCCTAAAGTAACTTGGCTGTTGATCTACATCTTTTAATGGTGTGAAAAAGTTTTGAAAGTAGTTCTATTTTTTATACCAGCAACACTTTCAGAATCATACGGGTGGGAAGCATTATTTGGCAAGACCAGTTGTAGACATAGGTAAAATAGCAATACCCTACACGCTCAACTGCTCAGATAAAGATATGGCATGAGGACTTTGGAGTAAAAACTTGAGAAGGTTTTAGAAATATAAATATCTTTGTTTAGGTCTGTGCACCTGGGAAGTAGGTGGTGATATGTGGCTATAGGCAACACATTCAGTAGAAGCCAGGATTAGGGACTGTCCTTAGAATAGATGCCAGCAGAATAAGGCCTGGAGGACCAGGTGGAATTCTCACTTCTTCCTAAAGGTTCAATTAGGAGATAGAACTACACAAAAGTGAATATTTTTCTACCAAAACTGAGTAATTTCCTGTTTACTTACTTGCTTTGGTATAAAATCTGGAATTTTTTACTAACAATTTAATCAAAAGTAGTGTATTGAGTATTGACCCCCCCCCAGTAGCTACTACCCATTGCTTGTCAATTGGTTGACAAAGTTAAACGCAGTGGAATAAAGTAAGTGTACTCAAAAACTCAATTTACTGTAATGGAGTAGTTTTTCTCATTGTAATCTAGTGAGTAGATTTAATCTGTACTTTTATTTTTACACTACATTATTCAACCCGCCTTAAATATTTTAGTATTATCATTTTAAAACGTATTTCTATAGTGATTGGCACCTATCCTGTCCAATCAAATTGTGTATAAAGACATGATCACCCCCAAGAATGACATTCAATTAGTAGAAATAGAAATATTTTCCAAACGTTTATTTTCTTTTATTGTTTCAATTGCCAGGATTTTCTCTTGTGCCCTCTTTTTTTCTGTCTTTCTACTGTTTTGTGCTCTCTACATCACTCTTTCTCTCTTTCGCTTTTGCTCCTCTCTTTTTTCTCCCTCTCTCATTGTATCTTTCTCTATTCCGTTTTCTTTGCTCTCTGTTTTTCTCGTTCTCTCCCTCTCTTCGCTCTCTTTATCTCAATCTCCTGCATTTCTGTCTTTTGTTCTCTCGCTCTTTCTGTCTCTCTGTCACTCTCTCTTTTCAATCTATCCGATTGTGTTCTATTTCACTCTCTCCTTTCTTTTTTCTCGGACTGTTTGTCTTGTACGTGTGCCAGGTGGCAACCGCCTAAGAAGGGAAACTAAGACCTACCATATCATCCCTTATCTGGGCAAGGGATTGGCAAGAGATCTTTTTGGGTAAAAATATAGTTCTGGTTCCTTTTCCATTTCATATTGGAAAGGCTACACACCTTGGCTAAGCAACATCGCTCCCTTTGGTGAAGAGAAGGGGATAGTGGACCAATAACCACCCACTCCCCATATTAAATTACAATATATAATTCATAATAAATAAATTTTATCCTGATTAAACAGGTAAATATTGGATATTATAATAGTATTGCCAGACTATAGGGGAATGCATGACTAAAAACAACTTGATAAAACACACATCAATGGCAAATCCATGGATTTACTATTATCATCTGGTCACATTTGTCCCTGGCATCTCCACTTTGATGCAAATCTATTAGTCAATGTTCTCAGAACTCTTTATGTGGCTGAAGTTTTGTGAGGGATTCCCTGTCTGCTTTGCCTTGCAGCTTGCAGTTCCTGTTCTTTGATCTCAGTGTAAGAGGGATTCCCTCATGTTCACACAAAACACACGGCAGATTGGGGACAGCTGGGATGTGATGTGTGGTTTAAACAAATAAATCCACAGACGTAACAAATCCCCACAGGTTTAGTGTAAGGCACAGCCCACACTCCAAACAAGACTCTGTTCTAAAAGAAACATGAAAGAATCTCATCTATCCAAAGTACAAGAGATGTGTATGACCCTGCACAGTGTTGGACGCTCTACTTAAAAAAAATATCTATAACAGGTAGTAACCTTCTTTATACACCTCCCTTCCATTACTCTATATCATACTAGTGACTTAAAATCACAAAGAGCTCCTGAGTGGAGAGTGGAGTACCTTTCATGCCATGACCTCTGTACCCCTCCCCCAAACAGGGCTGTACGGTAGATTGACCAGACAGAAGCAGATCAATAGTAAAAGGCACATGGCAGCCCATCTTAGGTTGGTCTCAGGTCTGATGAGACAAATATTCAACTGTTTGCTGTTGTTTTCTCGGAGACCACTCAAGACCCGGACATCCTGGATTGAACCCTGTACCAGAGTACTCTCGATGTCAGACTAGGATGACAATTTCTCTTTCAGCGGGACAATGACTCGAAGCACACAACCAAGATATCAAACGATCCCAGCCTTGGATCCTTCATAACATCATTTAAGAGATCGGACAATTTCCCTGCAACTCCATCTCTTCAAGATGGCCTCGGACAAGGCCGTTGTGGAGTCAAAATAACTCCCCAGTGAGAACAAGATAACAAGAATCTCCCATTCCTTCTCAAGGACAATAGCCTTTGTGTGCTTCAGTGTAAATGAGCCGGTCAGGTTAGCACCATAAGAAAGGAAAGATGGCTGTTGTTTACATGCGGAATGGCCTATATCCCTCCACCCCAACCCAACCCCCACCACCATACAGTTTTTTGTCTTAGGTCTGATATTTGCTTGTTGCTGAGGCGTTTTTACACCCTGGTATTACACTGCTCTCTGGGCATTTTTTAGGTAATTTCCCCATTTTAAATCTATGGATTAGGAATTGGATGTCACTTACATGTACATCTAAAGAGAAGTTTTTCATAATACAAATTTTTTTATGAAATAAAGGACTGCAGAAAAAACAAAAAAGCAGAAAAAGGAGAAGCCTTTTCCATGATAGCATTCATCACTTTATATCACTCGGCGTGTGTTCATTACTGCATGTAGGCCAATGAACAAGTGATAATATGTTATATCAACAACAGGAATGTGACGGTCTGCAGTTTTGCTCCTGACACCTGCAGTGGTATTGATTTTGGCACCATGTTCTCATGTACGTGTGAATCTTCAGGTAGTGATTCAAAATGTGCCAACTTAATGCTTGGATTACTGTCATAAGGAATCCCAGCCCAATTATTTAAAACGTTTTCAATGCAAAGTCGTCAGAGTTACATCTACTGGTAATCATTACAGTCTTTGTCAAGTTAAAGTGAAAGAAAGCTTTTCGAATCCTTGTCAGCTTTCGAAATCCCTGGGAAAGGCATTATTTCAGCTGCTCGGGGAGAATTGTTTACAATAGATTTGGGAGCTCAAACTGCTCCATTGGGATTCTACATTTTGGTGTATATATGGAAACAAGACATAGCTATTTCCAAAGGCTCTGATGAAGGTCAGACACAAACCTTTTGGTTAGTAATAGTTAAACTGATTATTCATATGCTGTGGCAAGTGTTACAGTATGCTGTTTGTTTTCCCATCTGACTAGAGCTCAATAAGTCTCTCAAAATACATGTCATCATTAAGAAATTATCAAAAGGAATTCCCTCCAAAACATCAAAGAGAAATATTAATAAGACAACTGCTCTGCTGCAAGGAGAATGCAACAGTGATAGTGCTAAACATCATAATGTGGTTTCCAAAGTTTAATAGTCTAAAGTTTCTACAAGTATTGTAAAATGTTACAAACAGTTTTAAATTAAAGCATCTCATAAAGCATTAACTAATATATCAACCATTCCCATATTGGTTTTCTTGTAAATTATTTAGAACATGCCTTTTGGACCCTGTAAGTTCAGCAAAGACTTTCCAAGTAGTGAAGTATATTTTAAATCATTTCTATAGTTAAAAATCAGAATGGCAACCTGTCCAGGGAGCTCCCTGACTTTAGTCCAATGTGAACCAGCAGAAACTAGGAATAAGTGGTAGATAGAATAGATATTCAGGGTTAACTACACTCTAATTTGGTAAAATGATGTACTAGCTATATTATATAGATATCTTACTGGCCACTTTATTAGCTACACCTATCGTATTGCTTGTTACGGAAATTTCTGAGGTAAATTCTTATCAACTCAATGCTTTTAAGTATGTAGACATGGTCAAGACCATCTGCCCCAGATCAAACTGACCTGGTGCCACACGGGCTGGTCTGAGTATTTCAGATACTGCTGATTTCCTGGGATGGTTACGCCGAACCATCTCTAGAGTTTACAGAGAATGGACAAATAAAGAGAAGCCCAGTACTAGCTAAGTGTACCTAATAAAGTGGCCCATGAGTGTATATGCTAAAAAGAAAACTATTTTTTTTAAACTTTGATGATCAAATGTTAATTTTTAAAATTAACCAAAAACTGCACCTTGCCAGGAATAAATAAGCCTTGACATCATTAATCCTGTCTCTTTGCTTTATAGTAAACACTGATTTCCAAAAGTCTCCTGCTAAGTTTCTGAGTGGGACTTCTTGTTGATGCTAACAAACCGGAGCATGTGCTATGATGTATTAATGTTATTAAATATGTGCACATGCTACTCATGGATGTGTGTTCACTGCACAAAGAGCATTTACGACAAATACTGTACATCCTCATAGTTTGCTTCCAGTTTTATTGGAAGAGCCATACATATGAAAGAAAATAGAAATCATACACATACACTCGAACTAGTGCATATTTTTATATTTTATTAGACATATTTTGTCTGAAATGTATTGATGTTTGTTTTTTATTCCATATATGAAATAAAAAAATATATATAAATTGAGCAAGATAATAGAAGACATTGTCAGAAATAAACATTTTCATTCATGAATTTAGCACACTGTAAAAACTTAAATCGTACATTTTACTGGAAAAAAAACCCAGCAGCTGTGGTTGGCAAAACTTTATTGTCAAATAAAATTAGCACAGTTATTAGTTTTACAAGATTATACTGTAAAATTATGCTGTCTAACTGTCTAATTAACAATGTTGTTACTATAAAAACCTGTTAACTTTTTTGTTACTTTATACCTGTAGAATTAAAGGATTTAAATTAGAATATTTACTGTTAATATTTACAATTTTTTTTACAGCTCAGAATTGTCTATTTTAGATTTGTGTTGTAAAAATAGCGGTAATAAAAAAAAATTACAGTAAACTGTGGTTGCTAAACTTTACAGTTAACTATAAGTATATATATATTTAAAAATATATATATATATATATTTATTAGTTATTAGTTTTTTCATATTGTAATCATGTTTTCATGGTTAATCGCTGTCTAAATGCATGTGATCCCATGGTTTTCTTACAAAAAGTCACCTTTTAGAACATTTAAAATCATGTTTTTCAAATCAAGATAATAGAGTATTTGTTATTTTTATGAAAATATAAAGAATTTAACTGTTAAGATTGTGAAAATTTTCCCACTATGAATCCTACAGTTATCACATGTTTTGTGAAATACAGTCTTTTTCTGTAGCATCTGTATTTTGCTGTTAAATTTACAGATTTTTTTAACAGTGCAGACATACACTCACCGGCCACATAATTAGGTACAACTTGTTAGTACCGGGTGGATCCCCCTTTTTCCTTCAGAATTCCCTTCATTGGCATATGTTCAACCAGGTAATGTAAACAGTGCTCCTCTGCATACCTTGATTGTAACCAGTGGTTATTTGAGTTACTGTTGCCTCTCTAGCAACTCGAACCAGTCTGGCCATTCTCTTCTGACCTCTGGCATCAACCAGTTGTTTGTGACGGATACTCACTGAAACCTTAGAGATGGTTGTGCATGAAAATCCCGGTTTCTGAAATACTCAGAACTTTAAAGTGTTTTGAAGTTGAAATCAAATACTATTTCAGAAATAGCAAAGAGGTCAAAGTAGGTTATGGCTGTGGACAGAGAATGGACAGAGCTCAGTGGCTGACTGAGAAGACTATTGGGAATGTCTATGGTGCTTTTCAAAGCAGGCACTGAATTGTGAAGCCTCTTTTGACCTGTAGACATGGAGGGAATCACTTCTGTTCATTTGAGTGGAGGAAAGGAGGATCTGTTGGCCGTTAAGAATGAGTCTGGTGACAGATTGGTCTGTGGAGAGGCAGGGAGGAGATAAAGGCCACACATGGGAGGCTTAGTGTTTTGCTGTGTCAAGCATGTGCAGGGTAAAGTAGGTCTTCATCTTAATACCCCTGCTCCGATTGAATCAGCAAAGAAAACATGGAAATAAACATGATTGTTTCGTGTTGTAGCTCATCTTTTCTAGCTTTCATTTGTCTAGGTTTTTAAATAATTTCTTAAGACGGCATCAAATCAAAATCAAATCAAATGCATCTTAAAACCAATGAAAACAATACTTGCTTATAAATCCAAGGTTTAACTTGCTGTTTCTCTCAACAGTTGCAATCCGAAAGGTAGCAGTGGTGGGAATCAACTTGCCGCTACTTGTGTTGTTATCTTAGTTGTACCCGCTCATGAGCTGTCTCGTATCAGGTTTATTAAGTTACATAGATAACTGGGGGCATCTTTGAAGACTGCTTTAAAAACACATGCTCAAATAAGGGAGGCATTTCATTCACAAGTACAGCGTGGAATTATTATAGAGCTAAAAGAGAAAAAACTAGAGGTGAGGGAGTTCAAGAAAGAAAAACTGCAGGATAGGAGCAAAGGTTGACAGCAAAATTATTATTTTCATTTATAGATATTTGTACAATTGTCATTTTTTTTAATGACTTGGGCTTAATGATTTTGCGGAGTCCAATCAAACACTCACCGGCCACTTTATTAGGTACACCTGGCAAACTGTCTATTAACACAAATTTCTAAACAGCCGTTCACATGGCAGCAACTTACTGCATTTGGCATGCACAGCACGATCTGACGATTTAAGAGATTTTGAGGATGGCACAGTTATTGGTGCCAGGCGCGTCCGAGTATTTCAGAAACTGTTAATTTAACTGGGTTCTGTGGCCGCAAAATCCTTGGTGATTCCCTGGAGGTTAAAGGAGAATGGCCAGACTGGTTCAAGCTGATAAAAAGGCTGCAAATCTACAGTAGTAGATTGGAAAAAAGATGCACGGTCTCGATTTCTGCTGAGACATTTGGATGGCAAGGTCAGAATTTGTCATTAAAGACATAAAAACATTCAATGGATTTTTATTGTCATACCAACACAGTTCCATGTTATGATAAAAAATTAGGACCCAGGTCCTGTAAAAAGCCACATAAAGACAGCAAAAATTGTATAAATATAGGATATACAGATATACATATGTGCTGAGATATAAATATGTATGTACAACAGAATAAATAAGAGCAGTCAGAGATATATATTAAGGTATATATTACACATTGTACGTTGCACCATGAGAACAAAAATATACAGATATGTATCTGTTTTGCACTTTTATGCTGTATATTGGATCCACCCTGCCTTGTATCAATGCTTCAGGTTGTTTTTGGTGGTGTGGGGGGTATTTTCTTGCCACACTTTCGGCTCATCGGTACCAATGTGTCAATGCCAAAGCCTACCTGAGGACTGTTCTTGACCATCTTCATCCCTTTATGACTACAGTGTGCCCATCTTCTGATGACTACTTATAGCAGGATTGTGCACCATGTCATAAAGTGCCAATCATATGAACTCTGTTCACTGCATAGTCAAATGGTCTCCACATTTTTGGGGATGTGGTGGAATGGGAGATGCAAACAATGGATACGTAGCTGACAACTGTGTAATACTTTCATGTCACGAAAACTAAATGTTTCCAGTACCTTGTTGAATGGAGATAATATTCAAACAGTTTGCAGCATGTGGGTAAATACAGAAATTTCAGATTGGATGGCACATTAAAAAATATTTACACCAATATTCACATCAGCACCTTCACTGTGTGGCACTGTTGAGCTGCTCAACACCGTACCATCTTATCCCAGATAAATCCATAAACACGATTAATAATAGTTTGTAATCCTGATAATCAGCAGCCGTGGAAATGGAGGCACACAGCACAATGGTGCGCAACGCGAACCTTATCCGTCTGTGCGCCAAAAAGGAGGAGATGAAACATGAGTGATACATTTTTTTCTTTACTAAAAGGGAGTGGTATAATGGAAAGATATTGAGAACGAAAGCAACATTTGGACAAGGCCTTAGTCTTCTTACAAACGCTGCTGAGGATAGAGTCTCCAGGAGATTCCCTCTCCAGCTCTCACTATGGTGGTCTTTGATATTTTACGCGGAAACACAAGACCGCAGCATCTTCTTTGAGGACACTTGAGACACACCGCGAGCACGTATTGGGTCATACGAGGACAGACAGGGGCATTAAGAATGAGAAGCGACTCGGGGGGTAATATTTCATCTTTCGCAAACTAAGACCCCCGGGAGATGCACGACACGAGACGGTGATCCGACGAAATTACAATGCATTTCTCAAAGTGTGCTCTTAACGCGTTTCTAATTAAAGACATGCCGGGGTAATCCACATGGGACTCCTACTTACGTCTGCAGCTGCCAATAAAAGTTGGGGAACCCACACCGGATGATCTGAAGCTACTTTACGCACCGGAGGGAGATGTATAAATAAATAAAAAGCTGCGGACCTTCGTCAATTTCCACCCACCTGGAGTCATCAACACGAACAACTTGTGACCACGGCAGTCTTTAACTGTATAAAAGCGTCTCGCGTTTCCTGTGTCATGCTGCGCTAGAACCAGTGGAAGTATTTTCCCCTTTTGGAGAGGAGACGCCAGCGGAGTCTGTTTGATGCGCTTTGCGTTGCAACATTAAACTTTGACACACAGGGAAGCTTTCAGGCAGGACTTTAACAACTCTGCATTAAAGAAAAAACAGGTAGGTTGTTACTTTTCCCACAAAACATGTTTTTCCAAAGCCTTTACGCAAAAACGTCTGTGCGTAAAAGTGGGGGAAACTTGTCTCTGATGCTGTTTAGTGCCACTGGATCTATGTTTACTTGCTTTTACTTGCATTGAGATCTTATCGTTTTAATTTGCACCTATTTTAAAGCATTGTGCTGTAACACTTGTTTGTATGTTGAATTATGTAATTATTCACTCTAAAAAAGGTTCTAAAGAACCACATCTGGTTCTTTGGCTCATAGGGGAACCTTTTTGGTGCCATTTGACACTTAACTTCAAAGGTGCTTTAGGATCAATTGTATAAAATTAATACACTGTATAATGATATCTGTATATAGCACATTAAAATGCGACATAACAAAGTGTTATAACAGTACATCAAAAAACAGAAACAACCAGTGAAGAACCAAAAAGAGCTTGAGGGGTTCTTTAAACCCAAAATATGCTAAATATCACCTTCAAACCTGCAAAGAACCAGTGAAGAACCTTTTTTGAAGAGTGTTGCCATGACAACAAAATACTTTGTTATTTTGTATCTAAAACAGCATCATTTGTGAAAATATTTAGAATGCCGTTTTTACAACTTCGCAACAGAAAAAAAGTAGTATAATTGTGAATATTACTGTTAGAATATGATAATTGCACCAAAAAGAATGAAGATTGTTGACTTTAATCATGCACATTTCCAGAAATGTGAATTGTGTTAACTCAAAATGAATGAACAATGTTAAATCTGTTTGACTTTTGTCTGTTTTTATCATTTTCCAAACATGAAAAGCATGAATATTGGGTTAAAAAGTTATTTATGAAGTTCCTGTGCATTGAAGAACTAAAGTAGTGTGCATTTGCAGGGCTGTAAGACTGGATGCCAGGCTGAGGGGCTTTCTTTGCCCACATTTCAGCATGAGTGCAGTGCGTCCAACTGTCTTCATAGGGCTCCTACTGCTGCTCCTCACCTCTGGCTACTGCAAACCAACAGAGAGAGATGACACAGGTCTGCTGGAGCTCTTGGTGGACAGAGTGAGACAGACACGAGAACATCACAGTGAGGGAAACACACAGCACCCCCCTCAGAGCATTCAGCACTCTGTGGAAATGAAAGACATTAATAAAGTCACAAAGTCATATCAGCACGAACGCATTCTTGGTAAGCATCCATGCGAATGGTGTGTATCCTGTGTAGAAATCAAAACAGCATCCTGAGGATTTTTTCTTTCCTTGGTAGAAGTCTTTCCTAGGGATCTTCGGCAGAAAGAGAAGTTTATAAAACATTTAACAGGTAAGCAAGAGAAAGAATTTTCCTTCTATTTACAAATTGATTTAATCTTAATTTAGTCTTTGTTTACATTGACAGGGCCCCTTTATTTCAGCCCAAAATGCAGCAAAAACTTTTATAAACTCTATCATAACACCAGGGACTGCACAATACCAGCCTGTAAGTTCCACAGCAATAAATACAACTCACTTGACTTTAGAAGAGAATCTTGGAGAGCATTGGTGATTCTGATTACATGTGACAATTTTCCCAGATTATAAAAGATGCGCACGGCTTCTGATAAGACTAGCAGGGAGCCAGCGCTGCTCGGAGGGATAGATCGTGTCACAGGTGAATATCTAGTGATGTGACAAATGTCTTTTGAATGTGTGACACAGAACAAAACTCTAAACCCAACCTTAACTCTAGCTCTGCGCCCAACTCTAACACTAACCCTAACACCAGCATTAAACCCAACACCAACCCCAACCTTAACTCTAGCTCTGCGCCCAACTTTAACTCTAACCCTAACACCAGCATTAAACCCAAAACTAACCCCAACCTTAACTCTAGCTCTGAACCAACTCTAACACTAACCCTAACACCAGCATTAAACCCAACACTAACCCCAACCTTAACTCTAGCTCTG